>MU267728.1:0-43459 GCA_021014935.1 Hygrophoropsis aurantiaca
CAGGTCCCTTGTTTGTGAGTTGAACGTCAAATACCATTCGAGATGGTATGTATTGATAAAAATCCTTCTATTTTTTCAGGTGTCCAAGGAAATTCTGCGCTGGAAGAACTGCAAAAGCGGAGGAAGGTTCCAGAAATGCACGCCTTTATCCAGACGTGCACTGTCGAAGGAGATGCTATCGCCAAGACCGTCGGTGATTATTTGGACGCACACACTATTGGTGTTGAATAACTTCAATTTGAAGCGCGAGTTTGCCGTTGGCACAATCGACCGGTACTCTTGTATTTCCCTATGATAAGTGGTGTATCGGTACCCCATACACATATTGCTCTGATATATGTACGTATTGTATGTATTTCGCGTCGTACTTTGAATAGTGCACAGGTTATTCACTCTATAATTCAACGCCCTTGGCTGGCCCAGGGCCCTTTGATCCCAATCAAAAGGCACCAGGCATTAATGCATTATTGCGGGGAGTCACGATCATACCAACTTGATGCTTGCCCTCGGACTATTTGTTTTCGAAAGTGTGTATTTATCACTGAAGCGATAGATATTCCTTAAGATACTCTTACATCCCTCCTTTTAAATAGCAGATATTCCACCAAACTCGGACATGACCCCATTCCCAATAAACGAAGCAGAGACGTCTTTCACACTCACTCGTAGATGTTCAACGCGTTGAACTCAAAGTATGCGTTCGTGAAAGCGGAGGGGTTCGCGTTCACGTAGTCTACCAAGACATAACAGATCAGACAGTCTCCGCCGACACAATGACAGGGTACGCACCAACGCAAGTCGAAGGGCAGCCGGACGCAGCGTATACAGCGCTGTTACCAGCCCAGTCACCGCCTGTAGTGAAGCCAGCGTCGTCAGCGCCCGCCACTATGCACTTTACGATAGCTGTAAGCAGAATCCAAGGCGGTACGCACAGAAGGTCAAGTTGATGACGATGTTGTGCTCGCCGAAATGGGTCGCGAAGTTACAGTCCGTGCTCGGGAAGTATGCAGCCGGCGTGCCCTGCCAGTGTTCAGTATTAATAACGTGGATTCATTTTCAGTGCGAATGCATGGAAGCTGGAATGAACGTACCCAGGTGCTGGTGTCGACGGTAGTGCCAGGGCTCGAGACTTCGCTGGGCACCGACGTGCTGCCCCGTTCCCAGAAGTAGATGGAGATATAGGTTGCGCTCCGCTCGACTGCGTACCTGCGTGGATTTGGGAGTGTCAGTCTGAGAACCGAACACAGGGATGGGTGTGGGCGTTGACATACCATCCGCCTCCTACGCCGTTGAAGTCTGGGCCGTAGCTGTTATTGTCAGAGAGGGCGACGCCGCATCCGGAGTTATTTGTTTCGTTCACATCGCAGTTGTCGCCATCGTCCGTGCTGTAGGTGTAAATGGATGAATATAAATAAATGAAAGCGGACGCGTGTGAGGCGTACCCTGTCATATCGCGTCCAGTTGGCATGGTGCAATCTGCGATAGCGGGTAAGTACTATGAAGAATGGGGTCATGAATAAGTGAAGTAGACCATACTGGCGCTGCAGTGCAGGGTCGAGTGGTTGGGAGATTGGTCGTTGACACCTTCGACGATGTCGATTTCACCCTGTGCGTGGTGTGCAATGTTAACACGATATTCAAAATGACCACTCAGGAATCAAACCGACTTCGTTGGGCCAGTTTGGACCGACTTCCTGTGAGCGTAGGCGGCGAGTCCGTCAGTGATCAGACCGAAAAGCAAAAGCGGGAACACTTACCCTGTTGATCAAAAATGTACATGCCGCGAATGACCATCAATAAAAAAAGCAAGCACATATGTATAGATACGAACCCTATCAATTAATATCGTCAGTCCTGCACGACCCCCGGGAAAGACATCATATGATACTCACAGACAGCAGGCCAAGTACCGCATCCCTGCGGCATATGCTGTATATCGAAGCTACCAGGGATACGAGCGCATTAGCACAAGTGGTGAGCGGAAGAAGAAAAACTTGAAGTCCGCAGAGACGTACATAGCAACATGGGTGGTGTACGTATTGGTCGACTGGATTCTGAACGAGTTTCGGCCTGCCCCAGAAGCACTCAGTGTGGTCGTGTCGTCCGCACGCAGGATCACGGTGTCCGACGTGACCTCAACCAGGCCGTCGCTCTGGGCTGTCGCCTCCGTGACGTAGTTACTAAGTTGGTCGAGGAGCCGAAAAGACTGGGTAAGCACTGGCAAGGAGGACGGATGCTGAAACGGATGGATACGCACACGCGCCCGTTAGTAGGGTCGGCGATGGCCTGCCACGCGAAGGCATTGAGGAAGCTCTGGCCGGCGAGGCTCGAAGTCCGAGAATATGTCGCGCCACCGAGTGCAACGTTGACCACCGAAGCGAGGACGAGGGAACTAAGAGAGAGCGAGAACTTCATTATGATCTTGCTGGATCACACAGAGATTGAGAAAGTGGGCGATCTACAAGTGTTCGATGGACGATTGGGCCCAGTGTTTTTAAACCAGAGGAATGTTTCGCATGCAGTCATGAGGAGGCCTCTGCCAGCGAAGCACTGGCGTATTAGATCGGGATAGTTGGCTTGAGTATCGGATTACTTGAGAGCGTGAGGCGAGAATAGGGAATGGGAGACTGGTTCATGGGAACAAGGAATTGATCGTCATTCATTCCGGTGATGGCCAGCACATTGTGTACGGCGAAATTCGAACCTGCCAGCGCGTTGAGGACTTTTATTTGTATGTCTTTCAGGGAGCAAAAGCTTCGGGAGCAATGGTGCCACGACAATGGCAAGCAAGGTAGAGTTACCGATCAGGTGTGGTCACACGGAAGGTAGCCAGTGCGAGGATCCCTCGAGCGTTGATAAGACCATGGTGAGATTTATCTATAGAGGTGATGTCCAGAATAGCTAGTTTGTGCATCGTCGCTATAATTGCGAAGGCGACGTCATGAATTTGAAGTACTCGCCGTGCACACGAAGACATCGAGTATGGGATGTTTTGATGACTTGGTGATCAAATCGAGGGTAGAGAACCAACAACGATCAACGAAAACGGAGGCTCCAAGCCCACGACCCACTGGCGTCTTCGAAGATACCCGGCTTTGCACATCTGACAAGGCTGAAAAGGTATGCCGGCGTTTCGTAAGTTAGTACAAAGCACATGCCAGTGATACGCCACAGAATAGCAACCGGCTGTCTGACATGAACATATAGCGGGTCGAGAGAGGGTCACAATACCACCAAGACAGCAGGACATCCGATAAGTAAGAATCAACCTGTATCATGATCAACCCAGGACCTTGCTTCGAAAGGAATAGATGATCGGACCTCGGAGTCTTTTTCCCGACGACGATTGTCGAGACTATAAACACCGGTTAATGATATAGGCTGCAGCATGATAGTTGCAAAATGAACCCACGAATACATAGGTCGAAGCACGCCGACCATGGGGAGTTAAACCTTGACGACGTGACGATGAATAAGTATATCGAGGAGGAAACTGGACTGACCAACGAGAATTCAAGTTGAAATTCCATGACTCGCGGTCGAAGCTCCGAGTCTATACTCGGATAACCTGATTTGAGGTACGCCAGCGTAAGTAGCACCCCAAGTCTCACAACATACTCCAAGAAGCATTTCACGTTGTCGAGGGCGTTCCTTCAAGTTGTTACACCGAATGTCCGGACTCCGGGAGAACATTCCGATTCAAGTTGCCACGGTGTCGGAAGCGTAGGAGGCCAGCGCATACTGCTGTACAACGATTGAGATCTCAGATTTAGACTTTTGTTCACGGGTCCTCGGGATTTTTCATTAAGTAGTATGCTGATCAACCGTGACCTCGGTCCGCGCTGGCAGGTACAGGACCACCGTGACTAACGAT
The DNA here is from genome assembly GCA_021014935.1 of Hygrophoropsis aurantiaca. Classification (NCBI taxonomy): domain Eukaryota; kingdom Fungi; phylum Basidiomycota; class Agaricomycetes; order Boletales; family Hygrophoropsidaceae; genus Hygrophoropsis; species Hygrophoropsis aurantiaca. Next base: position 3,875 of record MU267728.1, read on the forward strand.
TCCGATCGTCTTCAGCTTTGGGCGATACGTGTGTGTTGGCATGAGACAAGACCCTTGAAGGCCTTCGTTTACGATAGCGAGGGGTCTAAATGAAGCGCGTGAATAATTGAATTTTGTTTCGACTTTGGCCTTGAATGCGTTTGACTCATTATTGATACTGCAAAAGAGATCAGAGCAAACTTGAGAGAGGAGAAAACACAAAGCAGGCCAGCATCTGGTTTTCGGTTAAACACTCTGATTGAGCTTTAATACGCAAGTATGTGCACTAGTGGTGATGTGATAACAGAGGATCCTTTCAATCTCGCAACACAATGGACTAAACTGCAAAGCCACTTGTTTCTTCATCCTGGATGAGAGAACCCGATGAGCCAACAAAGAGTGACAGAAAGGGACAGCTAAAACTTACTGCGAATGGACATTCATTGAAGCCATTAACAGGCACTGGTTTCTCTTCCAGCCACTCGTCAATCACTGCCACAAGTTCATTATGGGTAGTATGTTTGTGATGTGGTTTTGCAATTGGCCCTCCAGTAAACGCTCGAAAGCACCGGCTGAGAAGATCTAAGTAGTCGTCCACTAACTCGGCATTGTTCCAGCATTCTACGAGGCCAGACCTTGCCTCACTGATGAATTCCTGGTATAAAACAAACAGGGCGATCTTGGAGTCAAGGGGTCTTGCGAAGTCGCCTTCAGAGAATCTTGAGAGTTGAGCAGGCCATGCAACCATATTAGATGGCCACCCAGAACCGAGGACATATGTAAATCCTCGCATGGCTGCATGATTTTGTTCTTCTTCTCATTCCAGAGGGTGGCAGGAGGAAGATATGAAAAACATGAGAACATAGAGAAATGATTCCATGTCATCGAAAGTGCAATGGGGAAGCTCCCAGAGCGCCTCATACGATATATATGGGGTGGTACCCTGAACTGAGTATTACATAAAGCAAAAAGCGGGATGAGGCAAGTACTTACGATGTGTCTTTCAGCATGATTTGATGCTGACGAGGAGTCTAGCCACTGTGCAATGACAGCAACTCTATTAGCAGCTGTATCTTTCTTTTGGTAACGAATAGCGTTATCAAAGTCGGTAATATACCCTCGTTGATTTTCCCAAGGAGAGAAGGCAAGGACAATGTTGTTTTTGCCGATGTTGCGATGCAAAAAGCCGTGGTCCACAAGCCACTTGTAACCTATCATGATGTAAGCGAAAGCGCACAGTCAGACGAAGCAGACAACATGAAAAAACAGGATTTATGTCTTATCAAGGAGGGCCCCATGACAAAGTCTTGGATACTCCAGAAAAACCTGACAGGCCGCTTCAATCGCAAGAAGATTCACATTGAGCAGCTGTTCCTCGAGGCCAAGCTGGTTGACTTGCTCTTCGGCAAACCCTCCGATTTTCCGGAGCATTCTGTCCGACTCTCGAGACGACAGAGAATTGTCATCATGATTCACTTTGCTACACCGCCGGTCAGTGTGACGAAGGCATACAACTACAGAGTCTACACACATTTCCGATGCAATCACACCAACGTCTTTGCCTTCAAGTTTGATCGAGTTCGAGATATCCTTCTCGACGTTACGACTCGCAAGCTGCCAAGAGAGCTTCAAGGCCTTGAACTTCAAATCGTGTTTGTCGGGCGTGCGGACGGCATACACGACCGTATTGCGCGCCCGCATTGAGCGTCCATCGAACTACATGCCGGCCACTTCATAGCCGTAGACATGGCGCACCATTCTGGTCCGTCTCGTGTCTGGCGGGGGGTCAGGCTGTGTGAACTTATTCGAGTCGTCTGATTCGTTCATTTGTTCGTATCTTCTTTTCGTAGGGGGCGTCGAGGCAGCAGTTCTAGCCTGAGAGACGGACTGCATGTTACGACTTGGGCACTAAATTCGACCATCCATTTAACAACATACGCTTGGTGCGGCATCCATCACTTGCACTTACGCTGGGCATTGCATTCTGGGATGCTGTCTATGAATCCGTAGTGGCTTTTGAAAGGAAGGGGAACTTCGTCCGGCTCCAGCTTAGAATTGAAGAGCATAGGAGCATTGCCGAGACAAATGAACACAGATTTGAAGAGGGACTCGCAACTGAGAGACAAAGACAGAGAGCTGCATGGAAATGAGACCTAGGATCAGTGTCAGCAAGCCCCGAATTCTTCATCATTCTATGACGCCTGGAAAAACTGTTCCACGATGGTCTGATCTGAACTTGGATACTTGTAAGTAGCGGGACAAAATCCACATCGGAAATCGCCGAGATGTTCAACTGACCGCCCAGTGGCGTCGTCTACACCGAACAAATGTTGGTGTCTACACTCGCTCTAACTCGAGATAATCTCTTTATGCGGGGAGTCGCAATCGTCCGCGACTGACGCCAATTTGATGTCGCTGCAGAGAACGTGAACCACTGGCAGCCGCCAAGAGCGGTGACTTGGGTGCGCATTGCTAGTAGTAAATTATGTTCCGCGGTTACCCGGACGGGTCGGCGGGCATATGCCATCCAGCTCGCCGTTGAACGCGTATGATACGACCTGCGGCTACTTTTGCGGGGTGGTGTTCAAGTTGCTCTTGATTCGGCGGCTAATATATGTAACTCAAGGTGAAGACCATCCTCAACTCCAACTATCACCCAACCCACCCTCACGTGCCTCGTTAACTATTCATCATTGCGGCCCCCACGCCAGCACAGATCGATCCGTAACCGGATTGATCGAGCTAACATTCTGCACCAGCGGTGAGTAAATGTCCCCGCGCCGTTATCGTTTGTAGTCGCCATCTAACCTCGCCATCTGATCGTGTTTCGCTGAATCTGCTGCCCACTACCGCTATGCGCTGATACACCGCGAGGGCTCCCATGAACGGCTCGTTCGTTCAGCTGCGACTTGGATGGGGGTTCAGCTGTGACTCGGATATGCGTTCAACGTTCAACTGCGACTCGGATGGGCGTTCCGCTGTGCATGCGTTCAGCTGTCACACGGATCCAGACGCAACTTGATGGGCGTTCAGCGATGAGGTTGGCAGTATGTCGTCTATATATTACCGACCTCGGCGCTGAACGGCTGGGACAATCGATACGACCTGCGCCTGCCTTGGGCTTGCGTCTACTGTTGAGTTGTCTCTACACAAGTCCCACGAATCCAACCAAGACACAAAAGTCAACAAACCCACTGTGAACCTCGCCAAACCACGAACCACCCCACCAAACCACGAACCACCCCACCAAACCACGAACCACCCCGCCAAACCACGACCACGAACCCCACCCAACTGAAGCCGAGCACCAGTCCATTCACCCACAACATACGCACAATGCGACCATGGCTATGGCTATCACCGCGCAACCGAGTTGGGGACATTTGCATTGGTATTGACGTCGATATCCGATATCCGAGTTGGCCCAACGAAGAGCTATGGATAGTGATTTACCGATGGTCACGGCGAAGAGAGTGAGAGCTGCCACCAGCGCAAGTGGGTGAGTCCAGTATGTGTACATAGCTCGACGTTACTTATTGGACTGTGGGACCGCACATGACTTTGACCTGGACATGTTAACTTATGAAGATCGACGTTAACAGTCCGTTCAACTTTAGTAGCGCCTAGCCACTGCACATGTACAAATATGAGTACTCGCAATATTGAACTTGAAGTTGCCAATTAGAATCAGTGCCCGGAAAAACCGCTACAGTTGTAAACCACCAGCGCGGAAAATTGATACGCGTTCCTCTCATTGACGATACGAAGGGTATAATGAATTGGTATAATTAACGTCGCGCCGATAAATACATATACATAGTTAACCAGTCACCTAATTAGTTCGCTCGTCACTTAACGGGTTGCTAGTCAATATCATGAGCTAGCTGCCTGACCCATTAGCTAGTCAGTTTCTTTTGTCCCATCTCCCTTTAATCCTTCCCCGTTAATCCTTCCCCCTCCCCATAAGCCCCAGCCCCCTCCACTTCCCCTCCAAAAACCACACCGCCCCCACACCCACCAGCACACCGACATCCCCCGCGCCGAGCAGCACCGCGGCGTACATATACCGCGGCGCGAACACCTTCCACACCATCAGGTGCCGCCTCAATACCGTGGCCGCAAAGGCAGAGAAGAGGAGCAGGGCCGCGTGGTACGTCAGGAACGCGAGCGCCGGCTTGGGGGCTACCGTCCACGTGTCCCTGTTTGCAGACTTCGAGCGGGGTTGGGGGGAGGGTGGGGAAAGGGAAAGGGACAGCACACCGACGCCCGCCCCCGCGAGGACGAGCGCGCCAAACGTCCCGCCGACGACGCCGATGTGGCTCCACGGCGCGGCCATCACGGGCGTGAGCACGAACGCGGTCTTCCACTGCAGCGACGCGAGCGTGTGCTGGTGGCCCGTCGCGTGGAAGGCGAGGAGCCCGAGGAGGGATAGCGGTGTGACCTCGCTTAACCCCCCAGACCCTAATCCAAACCCCCAAGACCCTAGTCCAGACCCACCGAACCCCAACCCACCCGACTCTAATCCAACTCCACCCGACGATGACAACACAGACCCAAGCAGCGCACGCTCCACCGCCCGCGCCTCCGCACACGCGCCCACCACCCTCACCCACGCGCCGGCCGCGACAAGCGCCAGGGCGAGCGCGACCTGGCCCGCGGGCTGCGTGAGGAGCCAGAGCGGGCCGAGGAGGAGCGCGAGGAGGGGGAGGAGCGGCGCGTGTGGGCTGGGGTGGTGGATTATCAGGGATTTGTTGGTGGTTTTGGGTGTTGAAGTGGGTTTGGCGGTTCCATTTGCGTTGGCGGCGGTTTCATTAGCGGTGAGCGTGGTTCCATTAGCGTTTGCCTTTGCCGTTCCATTTGCCTTTGCTGTTCCATTTGCCTTTGCTGTTCCATTTGCCTTCGCGGATCCATTTCCACCCGCGCCGGCCGACACGGTCCCGTCCGCGCCCACCTCAACCTCCTCGACCTCGATGCACACGGGGTACTGCACCCACAGGAGCACGCCCCCGCCCACGAGCCCCACGACGCCCCACGCGAGCGCCGTGCGTGCGTCCCGCAGCCAGCCGTGGCGCCCTATCGCGTCGCCTGGTACATCTCCACCAACACCCCCAACCACCCCCGCCGACTCGACCCACTCCAGCGCCCACACGAGACTCCCACCGACCAGTCCCGGCGCGATCACCCACGGTACGAGCAACTTCGCCACGGCGCCGTAGCTCCTCCACCCCCTCAGTACCCTCCTCAGCGCCCACGGGATCGCAAGGGACGCTGTTAGCGATGCCAAAACCGTGGCGATGGCGGCGAGGGGCGGGGTGGGCGAGGATGAGGCGGGGAAGGCGAGCGCGCAGGCGGAGTGGGAGGCGGAGGGGGAAGAGGAGAGTTGTTCTTCGCGGCAGACTCCAAGGAGGGCCATCAACCGCACGCACGCCGCTACCACGCCAAGGTTCCATAAAATCCGCGTCCTCAGCTCCTTCGTCGGCGCTGTGAAGCCGGTAAATAAAAAAGGAAAAATAGAAGAGACGAGCAGGAACGGGGCGACGCGCGATTCTTGGATCACGTAGGAGGATGCGAGGAGGGCGGGGGCGTGCAGCAGGAGGGGCAAGGCGGGGAGCGTTGCTTTCAGGGCGCGTAGTGTTGCTTTCGAGGACACGGATGATGCGAGGGACTTGAGCGTAGACTTCAAGCCGGTCGAGTGCAAGCTGCGTATGGACAGGACCGCGGAAAACACACCCACGCACGACCCGAGCGCCGCGCCGAACAGCGCCGTGTGATGCAGGTCCAGCGCCACATCGGGGAGGAAGCGCACGGGGACGCAGGCCGCACCCCCGACGGCGAGGCCTGCGAGTGCGCCGCGGGTACAGCGTGTCCAGGCTGTGTCTTCCCAGTCATGCACCTCTTCCTCTTTTTTGCCCTCACCGCGCACACCGCCGCCAAGCGCCATGCCCGCGCCGACGCTGAGCGCCAGGATGACGAGCCCGAGGCCCATGAGAGTGAGGTTGAACTGCGCCCAGAGGACGCGGCACGCGGCGAGCGCGGTGCGTGTGTATGTATGTTGGGCTTCCAGGAGGGCTAGCGTTTCATCGGCGTGTGTTAGGGTTAGGGTCTCGTTGGATGCGAGAGAATCACGGGACACAAGGGGGTTGTGTGTGGAAAGGGCCTCGACGGCGCGCCACGCAGCCTGCAGCGCGGGCCACGCGCCGTCCAGCTCGGCGCCGAAGGAGGAGGCGCGGTAGGTGGCGAGGTAGTGCGCGATCTGGGCTGCGTTTTGGTGCAGGGCGAGGGTCAGCGCGGATGTGGGGGTGTCGACGTCATCGAAACTGGGCACGTCGCGGTCAAAGAGCTCGGGGATAACGGTGCCGAGGTTGTTGAAGGGGATGGGCAGCCCGAGGAGGAGGGACAGCGTCGGGAGGAGGTCGATCTGCTGGATGAAGCGGTGCGGGGTGCGTGCGCCGGGGAAGGTCGCCGTCTGGAGCAGGGCGGGCGGGATGCGTGGTGTGTCCGCACGCGCCGCCAACGGGACGCTCTTGCTGTACACCCACACGCCGGCGAGGGTCTCGAGGACGCTGTCGCCGCCGTGGTTCCCTGCACGGTCCATGCCGTGGTCGCCGAGGAGGACGAGGAGGGTGTCGTCATCGAGGCGCTGGACGATGGTGCGGAGGAAGGCGTCCCACTGCGCGAGCTTTGCGTGCATGGTGGGGTTATCCGGGCCGAGACGGTGGCCGGTGTGGTCGACGCCGAGGCCGTGGCCTATTGCGAGGTCCCAGGCGGGTGTGGTGGCGTTTTGGGCGAGGAGGGGCAGGATGTGGGTGAAGACGCCCTCGTCGACTGTGTGCAGGTCCTCGACGTTGAAGGAGTCGTATGGCCAGGCCAGCGCGGGGTCGAATGCATCGGGGAACAGCGCGAGCCAAGTATCGTCCCCTGCGAATGCCACCTACACACGCGTCAGTAGGTTCACACCCCACACACGGCGACGCTACGCACCTTCCGCCCTGCACGCCTCATCTGTGCAAGCAGCGAGTCCTCCTCGACGGCGCTCCCGCCGAAGCTCGAGCCGGAGTCGACAAAGGTGGGCAGGGACCCAGTGGTGAGGCCCTTGAGGCGTTGGAGGGTCGTGGTGGGCGGGTCGGAGTAGGCATTGAAGATAAAGGAGCGGTCCGGGTGTGCGGCGGTGAGTTCCTGCGGGAGAGTGAGCACACCATGGTGGAACGGCGACGGCGTGTGCGGGATATAGGGCGGTGCGGCGATAAAGTCGAAGCGGAGGGCGTCGATGATGAGGACGAGGGCGCGTTTGTGTGTTTGCAGGTGTGGCGCGGAGGCAGCGGCGGTGTTTTGCAGGGCGAGGCGGTTGAGCAGGAATCCTTTGGTGAACAGGTAGATCCCGACCACGTGGAGGCAGGCAAGCCAGAGGAGCAGGCGCAGTGGTCGCCAGCTGGCCATTGCGGGCAACGACGAGCACCGGGAAAATAAAGAGAGGGAGGACTCGGCAGACGCGTGGGTCACGACGCGCAGTGACGTGTTTATGTAAGCAGTGGCTGCACGTGTCCAACTGCACTCTCCAACCGCCTCCTCACACCCGCCATGCCTCGCAAAGACGCAGGCACGACGCCCATCTCTGCACAGGCACAGCAGGACTTTGTCACAGACGGCATCGACACATACGAACTCCCAAAGAGCCTCGTCACTAAAATAGCAAAGTCAGCCGTACGTCGCATCCATTCCACTGTCCGCCCTCATCTCATCTGTCTGTCTTTAGATCCCCGACAATGCGAAACTGCAGAAGGAGACCGTGCTGTCGCTCGTAAAGGGCTCAACCGTGTTCATCAACTACCTCGGTGAGCGTGCGCGTTCATATCCATATCTCGCGTTGATATTCACTATTTCGCGTTTATTTTACGCTCACTTCTACGTTTACCACCGCCCTTCCCCCCTCGACCTCTCGCGCCCCGGCGTGCCCCATCCTCAACGCGCCGCGCCGTACACCAACCTCATCCTCCACCTCGCCCGTGTCGACTCATTCTCAACGCGCCGTGCACCAACCTCCACCTCCACCTCGCCCGTGTCAACTCAACCTCACCACACCCCACCGCGCACCAACCTCACCACACCCCACCGTGCTCCAAACCCAGCTGCTACGTGAGTCCAAACATCCCATCTACACAGATACAGCACGTCCTCACATTCCTCTTTCTCCGTCCTCGTCTTACACAATCACGGCGCTCGTACACGATCACGACGTTTGTGCACAACCCCCCTACCCCTCTCTTCCCCACCCAACACCTACTCAATACCTCTCCACCTCTGCCCCTCTCCCCCCCTCCATCCAACACCCAACACCCAACATCCTCTCCTTCCATACCCCTCCCAAACCCCCACCTAGCGCACACGACGTCGCCCAGTCCAAGCAGCACAAATCCATCTCCGCGTCAGACGTCCTCCGCGCGCTCGAAATCATCGAGTTCGGCGACCTCGTCGGCGGGCTGTCGGGCGAGCTGCTGGGTGCGTATGCGTCTCTTTGTTTTGGATCTTTGATTGGGTCTGGAGGGAGGTGGGTGTGCAGGTTTTGGTGGGGGTTTTGAGTGCGTTTTTGGGGAGGGTGTTTGAGCTCGTCCTCGTCTGTCCGCATCCCCGCCCCCGCTTTGCACCTACCTGCGTCCTCATCTTCGTAAACTAACGCACCCATCCTACCCCACAGTATACAGAGAAAACGCCAAGACCGATAAAGGGCGCAAATCCGGCGCCGCGTCCGCACCTGGCAAGGCTGCGTCCGCCAGGGCATCAGCATCCAAAGCCGCGTCGACCAAGGCTTCGTCGTCAAAACCCAAGCCCGCCCCCTCCATCTCGGCGCCGGTGAGGGGGAAGGAGAAGGAGAAGGCTACCGCGTCGCCGTTCACGAGTGTCCCGCGCCCTGTGTCCTCTGTATCAGCGGTTCCGAACGGGGGTGAGGAGGACGGGGTTGAAGAAGACGGCCTAGACGAGGGAGACGAGGGGATGGAAGAAGGCGAGGGAGAGTTGGACGAAGCCGAGGACGAAAACGTTGACGACGAGGAGGACGGTGTGGAAGAGGACATCGAGGAGGATGAGGATGAACCCGAGGACGAACAAGACCCCGCGGGCGCGGACGCGATGGCGCTCGAGGAGGACGAGCTGCGGAGGGATGCGCGCGGGCTGGAGGGGGCTGCCGGTGGGGACGAGTGAGCGGGTGTGTGCTAGTGAGGAGTCCGGGTTTCATGTGGCTCGAGGAGCGCAGGTTTCATGCGTGGAGGTATGATCGTCTCGATGTCTACAGCTACGTTGAGCTATATTCAAAGAATCGGACTGTACGCTGTAGATACAGATACTGTACATCAATGTAGACCGGTGACCACCTCAGGCCTCATCGATCATCGCTCGAATCGAATCGCATCCACCTTCCAGGGTTGCAAATACTGTTTTTTCCCGAAAGGTTCAAAGCCCAACGTCCAAAGCCTCAAAGCACAGCGTCCAAAGCCTCAAAGCACAGCGTCCAAAGGCCCGTGTCCACTGTCCCAAGTCTCAAAGCACCGTGTCCAAAGGCCCAAAGTACAGCGTCCAAAGCCTCAAAGCACAGCGTCCAAAGGCCCGTGTCCACTGTCCAAAGCCTCAAAGCACCGTGTCCAAAGGCCCAAAGTACAGCGTCCAAAGCCTCAAAGCACTATTTCCAAAGCGTCAACTTGAGTACAGTGTCCAAAGGATCAAAGTACAGTTTCCAAAGGCTCAAAGTACTTTACTAAAGACCCGAGTCCTGGATTGAATATGGCGTTAACTTCGCGAATTGGGCGGCCAGCATCGAAATGTGGCTCGTCATGCATCATGTATAACCTATGGGATCTGCTGACCTGGACCAGCCTCGGGCGATCATTGGTTCATCCCAGTCCTTGACTGTTGTTTAGGTTAGGCCGGGGGGAGTCAAGTTTCGTTCCCTTTTGACTGCCGCCATCGATTAGAGTAGGCCAGTTTGCCCTACTTGAACTTCTCTACCAACTCACCACGCCCACTAGCTTTACTCGTCTCATCTGCTAGTTTTTATCCACGGATACGCGTCTCCAAATTTGTACCAGTCGGACCCCGCTTCAGCCATCTCCCCTATCGAAAACAACGCCTGGACTTTCACAAACTTTCACAAATCCGTTCTTTCGTATGCAGTAGCAGCAACCCTGCAGGCACTCGCCTTCCGAAGATTGAGAGCCTATATCCCCAGCTTTCTGGGGTAAACCGGTCACAGGCACACCGACAGATACCAAAACGTACCAGAACGCCCTCGACCGCATGCCACTGGTAACCACCTTTGCGCTTCTTATCGAAGCTTCCAGCGTTTTTTGCCCGCCCAATCGCAGCTCTGAAGTTTCGTTTTGCCAGCTCCGAGTTACTCGGAGTCCGACTGCGTCGGTTTCAGTTCGACCAGACTTTCGAGGCCCCCTGTAGGCGATCAGCCTGATCAGCTGGCTTCAATACCAGTATATACAGCGGTCGAACGCCTGCGCCAGGATAGCATCCGAGAAAAATTATTCTCCACGGAATTTAATTGCTGTCCTCAGTGAGGATATGCGATCGCTTTGCATCCGCCTCGAAATCAGGATTGCCATTACCTAGGCTTCCGCGTGCACCCATTAAAACAGGATCCGAGAGTCAAGAACAGCACTTGGTTGCGGTGGATTTGGGGGAGAACTCACCCCGGTCAGGATAACCGATCGCTTTGCGTTCGCCCCGGAATCAGGATCGCTCTATCAACTAGGTTCCCGCATGCACCCATTGGGTTGCGCATCGGCATGGTGAATTCGACTATTGGTCTCTGCATTTCGCTCTGGCCAAGCCATCGTGTTAGAGTGGAGTTCCTGCGCCTGTTTGTGAACGTATAAAATCCCAGGTAAGATCAGACGTGGTCCCCAGTATCCACTATCCAAAGAGTTTTCTTTACCGAATCAAACACATCATCATGTCTAGCCCACCCATCAGTTTCCCTCTCCAGCCTGGTTTTCGTGGCTTCGTTGCTGGCGTACGCATCCCACTGACTTTGTCTACCGACCGTTCCAGCTGACATTGACAACTTTGACAACTGGCCATTCAGGTCGTCAATGCCAGTAACAGGCAGAGGGCGTACATCGAGGTGCTCCGTGATGGCAGTCCGCTCACGTCTGCGACCTTCGAAGGTCATGGCAACAGGGTGAACTTGACAAACGTGTTCAACAACCAGGATCATTGGTCTTTCGGGCCTTTCAGCTACGCCGCGACCGTTCGGGTTACTATCACCAGTCTGAGCAGCGGGATCTGGAAGGGGTCGAAGATGGTCGGCCCGCTTGCGGTGGGTTTCTTTTGACTCGATTCGGCTGGATTTATTGAAATGGCACTGTATTCTCTCTCTCTCAGGTCAACAAAAAACCTGAACCAGAGTATCCCATGGAATTCCACCTCGCTACGGTAAAGCATGCGCGATATGCCAGAGTAACGGCGGCTTAAACCGCAGCCTTGTGCTTTTTCCTTTTCTAGGTCATCTCTGAGGACTACGGGGACCAGTCCCACGACGATTGCACCGTCAAGATTCTCCAATACAAGTAAGCACATCCCTTTCGGCTCTCGGTGACGATTTTTTTAATCCTGTATTCTCCTGCAGATGATGTGTTGATATGTGCCAAAAAGTCGGGATGTACTTTTATTGTTGTTGCTTAGCATTACAGCGACCCAGTGAATGGATAAGCTGATTTGTTTTACACCGAGGATAAGCTTAAAAAGATTTGAGAGCATTTCTGAAATGAGTGATGTGTGCCCCAACCTAGAGGGTAGGGGAATGCTCGGTTTTCACGCCGTTCTTTAGGTTGTTAAATGCCTGCTGGCCCAGGAGCGTCAAACAAATACAGCGTATTATCACAGCTCATACGGTGCATTCACGCAGAGACCAAGGGCCTGTAGAACCGAGGGATGCGCGCGGGCTAGAGGGGGCAAGCGTGACTCAGGTTCGTGGGAGGGAGATGCATCGGTAGCCAGCACTGATTGCGAGGCACTTTGGGGGGGGCAAGATGAAGGTGGTAATATCGACCGCGGGCCGTGCATCACGTTAGGGTGGATTCGAACGACAGACGTTGCCCTGAATTATAGTGGACGAATATTAATGGCAGTATCTTGACGAAGCTCGATACCTTAGGTCCCTGGCTCGACTTGGAATGCCTAGCTTGGCTAGTTGAGCGCCATATGCCAGCATCTGAGAACATACACCGCTTCCTGTCAGCTCAAGTTCGTCGAGTCGAGGACGGGGTACCGAATGATTTCCTCGTATTCCAGCAGTAATATCTTGATTGCGCACGATCCACTCAGAGCGTCTGTCCTCGGTGCAACGAAGTATTATCAATTGAAATTGAATGATGATGATCATTACTATTGATCGCTATTTCACTGAAATTGGGCCTGCCACGAGGAGCAGAAGATGAAATTTTAGACGTGAGGAAATAGCTACCATAGTTTTCGATGGATGGAAGTGCGGAGTCGGAGGAAGCAAGATAATAGATTTGCATGCAGAAAATGATGCGGGAGTGGTGCGAGGCTCCTGGGGTCACAGTGGATGTTCAGGTGAAGTCACGGTGTTTGTTTGTCATTGTTAGATTCGGAAGCTGCTGATAAACAGGACGCAACCACTAAGTCGAATGTCGTGGTCTCAAGTTCAACTGCGGACTCTTAGCTGCAACGATCACCTTTAATTGCCATCATATCATGGGCATTCTCTAATTCCCACTGCTCCGGACGATACGCAGTACATTCGCTCTTCTGAATCGTCAGTGGCAATTAGCTGATAATGCCGCCCAGGAGGGTAAGCATTTGCAGGATCATGAGTTTGGATGAATTCCGGAAGCTTTACATGTTGGCATCACTGCAACTAGTGCATCGCGATGTAATGGCGCCTGCTGTACTTTGTCATATGGCCAGCTATAATAATCTTATATCCTGGCGTACCTCCAGTATTTCTATCAGACTGAATCCACAATCCCAATGGTAGAATTACCTTTGAAACACACCAAGTACTGATGTATCATCCCAAAAACCGAACAGAGATCTACTAAGTATATACCAGACTAAGCATCAAAAAATGTTGTGCAGGTTAACAGGTCTCGAACTCAAACTAGAACCAGAACTCGACCCAGACGAACCCGCCGCTCCAGCGCCAACCGCGGTTCGATTACCCTGGCGCTCCGAGACCGATTCCGAGACGACCTTGTTCCAGGGGCAGCACATGCAGAAACAGATATAATCAAGCCAGTCGATCGTGTCTGTCCATTTGTTTGAGGATGCTGCCACCCGCTACAAGAGACGATGTCATCATTAACGTAGGTTTATAAACGACAGTCAAACACACCTGATCCATGCGTCCCGCGGCTACGTTGACGACCTCGGATTGGGAGTGGCGCCGCGGTCGAGTGTGTGACGGCGGGTTGCGAGCGTGACGCTGTGGACTTGTAGGGGGATGCAATTCGATGTTTTCGGGCCTAGGAGTAGTGTTTCTAGGTTGGCGCTTGGACCGCGAGAGCAGACGGGGGATGGTGCGCGTTCTTGACGGCCTTAGGCTCCCAGTCTATGAGCATAATTAATTAGTTGTTTCGAACGGGTGAGCGAGTGCTCACCGCTTCAGTATGATCAGCAGCTACTTCGGTATGTGTTTCAATGTTATTCGCAGACGCGTCTGGTGCGGGACTGGACTGGACGGGCTGGATCGCGTGTGGTTCCTCGCGAGTTTTACGTGGCTTGCGGCGGGTCCACCAGGGGAGAGTTCGTTGTTGTCTCCATAGGCGTCGTAATGCTCCGACTTGCGATGTGGGAGCGTCAGCTACCGCACGTGCTTCCGCTGGGGGTGTTTGTGCTGGCGGACTGGGAGTTTGATTTGGCGGCGGCGAGTGACGTGGGGCACTGACGATGACAGGCGGTGCCTGACGTTGCTGTGGTTTGAGTATTGATATAAGCGGCACGGGATGATTGTACACCACACTTACATTAGGAACAACCTGAAATGAGAAAATGTCAATGCGATCGAAACAACGAGACCGAATAAAAGCACTTACTGATATCGGCGGCGTTGATGCAACTGGTGCCGCACGCCTGCGTCGTCTTTTTCGTCTCTGCGCGGGCTGTGTTCCATCCGCGGGGAGCTTGAACGAGTGTTAGTGATAGAATACTTGTGAAAGAATATGATGTACATCGAAAACCGAATCAAATGATTCGTTGTCCGAATATTCCCAGTCGGTTTCCTTAGCAGTGACGTTATTTGATTCTGGAGATCGTGGCGGAGCGGGAAATGGTGCGGCAGGCAGCTATGTGTATTGCGGTTAGGTTCACCAGTCAGCGAATAATTCGAGTTGTGACTCGGACGTACGCTCAGAATGGATGAGGATATTGAATGTGTGCGTGGCCGGGACGCGCTCTATGGAGGAAAAGCGTATGTCATAAGCAAATTGATACGTTCTAACTTAAGGATATGTGTGGTGGATCTTACTGGGAGCGGGGGAATGTTTGCATCGAGAACGGGAGCCTGAGCCTGGTCGTTTTTTAGAACAGAGAGTGGGATTTGGAGGAGAAGAGAAAGCTGCTTACTGTGATATTGTCGTTAAGTGGGGGAACAGTCCACATATGGATGTTTCCCTTTCCATCTCCAGCGACAATGGATTCGCCGCTGGGAGACCATGCAACCGCGACGGAGTAGGTGTGTTGAACTGGAGGTGGATCGCCGAGCTGCCGCCTGGTGCTCAGAGTCATATCCCAAATACGGACTTCATTATATGCCGCACTTGCCAGGCGTTGACCATCGCCACTCAGAGCAATCTGGTGGATGCCTCCCTAGTGCCCCAGCATCGGTTCGCCGACTTCGCGTCCATTTGTGCTGTCCCATACTCGAATCGAATTGTCCGACGATGCACTGATGATTTGTTGCCCATCATGTGTGACTCGGAAGACCAGCGATGTCACTTCTCTTGCGTGTGCCTTGAATGGTCCGACGACTGTTTCGCCCATCGCCACACCAAATACTTGCACTTTGCCATGCCTTACCCCTGCTGCAAGTCGTCTCCCGTCGGGTGAAATTAAAACGCCAGACACGGTTCAAATGAGCTAACTTGCAGTGGCTCCCTAATTCGCTTTCCGCTTTCCACATCCAGCAACACAATCTCGAAATTATGATTTCCTGCAATCAACTGACCGTCCGGCGAGAAGACCACACCCAAACCCTCCATTTCTTCCGTTATCCACACCACTGCCCGGCTTTCTAGATCCCACAAAGTCGTCTCACTTCCTCCACTCACCAGCTTCTTCTCGTCGGGGGATATTGCTATGTATCTCACTGCAGAACCATGTACTGTGCTCTGCCATTCCTCCTTGCCGTTCTCCACGTTCCAGATCCGAATCGTTCCGTCATATGACCCGCTAACTAGCCGCTTCCCGTTGTTGAAGTATGCGACGGCCGCCCTCTCGGTATGCCCCTTGAAAACTTTCGTCGGTAGATGTGATACTGGACCTTCTTCAAGCTCGGGAGATGCAGCAGTCGACATGATGCGAGTGCCGTGGTGGAGGTGTTTGGGATGGTGTTGAGGCAAAGAGATACAAAATCCGATACAGGTGCGTCAGGGCATTTCTCACAAGCAGTGTGTTTACACACTTGAACACATGTTGATTGATTGCACTTGTGGGCGCACGAGCGCTCGCGACATCATTTCCAGAAACAGCTGTAGGAGCTTTGGATTCTAACAGAACCAAACACGCGCCCACAACTCCACTTCCACCATTCATCGATCTCAGAGAAACTATTGGTGAGGCATGGGCCGCCGGGCCCCTGGATTTGCCTCCCACAAATCGTCCCAAGGTCTTCCGATCAACCGTACACCAATTGAGGTCATCTGATTCACTTTGGACATCGGTAGCTCACTCTGCCACTTCTACGACCTTTTCCAAATCTCGTTTCACAGTGGCATGCCATTAGTACGCGTCGTTCCTAGCTATCACAATGCACATGGCGATGGATCACGAGTCCGCCATTGAACTGACTCTGCCCGATAACATCTTATCCTCATTGCAAGCGCCTGGCTTCATACCTGAGGCCCATCAGTCACCCGGCTTTATATCCGTCGATGTGACCCGAACATCATGCTATCCTACCTCAGCCTATGGATCTTAATTAAGATTCTTGAAATGAGTTCGAGCCAAGGTAAGCCATATGGACCGCATACGAGCAATACGAACTTCATATGAGTTTGGCTCAAAGTCATAACCGGATCACACCCCTGTCCCGAGGCCTGATCTCTTGCTAAGGACATGCACGACCTCAAGGCGAGAAGGGAGATCATCAATCAAGCTTCATGGTGGTGACGGCGATAAGGCGGGCCTGGTAGACTTTTGGGTTGGTGTACCGTGCTTGCAGTTCATATCGCGTTTTCTCGTTGCAAGTAAGTAGATAATAGAATAACGATTCGGAATACTGTGCGCTGATCTGGGAGACAGCTGACAGAAGATGGCAATGCATAGAAGAATGATAATACGACGATAGAAAAATGACAATGAACGAGGAACGTTGAACCTAAACTCTGCAGATCCGCTGCATATGGACGAACATAGCTGCCACCGGAAACTTGTTGAAAAGCGGGTTCGGAGGGTAACGAGACGGCTGAATTCGGTGTGCGATGCGATCCGGCGGCCAGGCCCTCGACCTAATGATGCATGACAGCCCGCCCGTCTCGGAGGATCAATGATTATTCTCTCTCCATTTTCGTTTTCGAGCTTGTTATGGTTGTCCTGTTACTTATGTTTATCGTAGCTCAAAATGTGTTTGTGATTCGTGGTTCGGGAAGATCTATGAGATTTGGACTCAGGTTCCGGTTAATCCCAGTCCCAAGGCAGATTCGAGGATCAACGCTCAGCTTGAGGTTCAGGTTCAGGCCTCAGGTGCAGGATATTGATTTGATGGTGGATGTGGACATGTCGACGTCTCGATCTAGGTACATGCGTACGTTCCGGCGTGGGAAGACGTTCGAGGCTGACAGTGGGATGTCCGCATAGATTTTCAATAGGTAGTAATGATATCTTTCAGTGCGGAAATAGGGCACCGCGAATGTCACTGAAAGCATGTAACTGTAAGAACATGTGAAGATATCACGATACCATGGCGGGGATCCGTTAATCGGTAGTGGCGTGCTGAAAAGTAGTCCGCGCTTTGATTCTGGCTGGTAGTGTGCATATGTGGAAGGGCTTGAACAGCGGGAATGAGATGGGTGATTGTGATGCGGAGCTGTCATTCATTACTGGCGCAAAATGGGCAAGAATGATACAGTTACTTGGCAAAAGTGAGCGCATCAATGATGATGAGATGAATCTCGACCATGTCATAGCTCGAAGCTTGAAGAACGGGTGGAGAAAGACATGAACGTCTATTGGAATGGGAGATTGCACGACGAAGGACGCGTGTATGTGGGCCGATGTGCAGCTATCGCCACGTCGTATTTATAAAACACATACCACGGTCTGCGGGCAATTGTGGAGTCGAAGTTCCAGCCTGAGCTCGCCGTGCGTCTATCGATCGATGAGAACTAGAAGGGAGGAGTATCATTGCTATGGAGTGCAGTTTGATCTCAAGATAGTCATGGTCGACTCCAAACTATGTTCCATGTCTCATGTCACCGTCACTGCCAGATTATTATTATAGCGGCAATTGGCATTGGTAGTTATTTATGTGCGCACCCCATTTATTTTGCGAACGTCTACATTGCTCCACTCGCCTATTTAGCGTCCGTCCGCAGCCCACTCAAGGATGACAACGACCTCGCTAGAAGCGCCCAGCCCATAGCGAACAGTGAAACGCAGCGTAATCACATCATATTTATTATCGAATTAAAATTCATTCAAGGCAGGCGGGAGGCCCAATTTGGTAACTAAATTGTACTGCGAAACGTTAGCAAAACTAAGTCGTGAATCTCGCTCTATCTCGCTCCACGTGGGAGCCAGGTTCTTGGTTGGCCCGATGAGCTAATTTGGGAAGTGAGTATGTTCGAATTCGTTTGCATAACGGGGGACTGGGGTCAGCTTATCATAACCGTGACTTGGTACAGGCATATGCGTTTTATAATAAAACGCTGAGGATCTCGTTCCTCTCGGGACTTGTTCCCGCTTGTTGGCGAAGAGGTAAGTGGCGAGTTGGCACCTCGATATTCGTTGGCGACTGACAGTGACGACTCGGACTTGTGATGCAGTTGCACGCGATATTGGATTTCGAATCGGCGTTCTGACGACTCCAAAGTGCTGACGTTTTTATTTTGGTCTCAACCTTGAGTCTGGCCTCGGATCCGCACCGCGCAGTGATGACGAGCTGTGGAAATTGAACTCCTCCAAGAACCAAGAACGATACTCCGAATCGAGAACAGGAACTCAGCATCAACTACGACGTCAACTAAGCGCACAATACAGTACGTTCGGGCCATTCTGAACAGAGGAGAACCTATAATCAAATCAGACCAGGATCATTTTCAGAATCAGAACCACTTCGACCCGCAGTGATTGCTTGAACGGACCAGGATCAGCCATCACTGACACATCGCCGAGCGAGTATCCACCACCCACTTCTGCCCGGGAAGAACGCGAATTCGTGTCCATTGACACGCTCGTAATCTTAATCTTATCACCCGCCTATCGCACAACGGACGCGGATTTACGACTGTCTCCAAGACTCGAAATAAGACCCAGCCTCAGAGGTCCGTGGCGTTTCGTTTTTGTCATCTCTTGCGGGACGCTTACTTACTTTTACTTATATTTATCGTACTCTTGTATCGAATCCTATCTTTTTCATTTTCCGTTCCGCGTATCTGTTCGCACATGCACCCAACCGAACACTGAACACTGTCGCCCCCTTTCGCTTATCCTTATCGTCTCGTCCCACCCTATCACATATCACATAACAAAAAAATTCTTATTCTCATTCTCATTCTCATTTTCACTCCACCCATCCTCCAATTCACCCACACACCCAACTTCGCAATGCCCCCACCCGCACACCGTGCGCTGTCTATGCCCACTAGCATCTTGTCTTCGTCCTCTTCTTCACGTAGCCACGATACCAACATCAACACCAACGTCAATACCAGCACCAATACCACCATGAACACCAACACCGTCGCCAACCCAAATACGGACGCGGATACCAACA
Organism: Hygrophoropsis aurantiaca; assembly: GCA_021014935.1. Lineage (NCBI taxonomy): Eukaryota > Fungi > Basidiomycota > Agaricomycetes > Boletales > Hygrophoropsidaceae > Hygrophoropsis > Hygrophoropsis aurantiaca. The sequence continues at coordinate 23,028 of MU267728.1, forward strand.
ACGCCAACACCAACACCAACGCCACCCGCACCCCTCCGTCCCAGGCTGACCGTCCCCCGGGTGGCACGGCACGCACCGCGGGCACGCGTACCCCGCGTAGGGTGCAGTGGGCGTCGAGCGACGACGTGCACGTCGACTCGCATCCGCGTGGGTCCATCGGCGCGGTGGGGTCGAGTGAACAAATCACGGAGTATTTTGGCAACCAGGAGCTCGCGCTTGAGCTTGCGGGGGAAGCGCATGCGCTCGATGAGCTGGCACTTGATGTGAGTTTTCGATTGTCCGAACTGGGTGTTGTTTGGCTTTTGGCGTCCGGCGATTAGTTTGGAGATGGGCTTGTGGTTTGCGTTTGTGTAATGGTGTAGTGTGGTCCGCTTCGGACCTGGTTGTGGTTATGATCCGCTCCGGGGCTTGTCTGCGTGGATTTAGGTTTTTGGCTTTCCGTTTTCCGTTAATTGTTAATTGTTTTCCGTCTTTATTTATTTTCCATTTTTGGCCTTTTATTTTCCGTATTTTGTCTGGGTTCGGATCCGTGTCTTGATGGGATGTAATGGGAGAGGATGTTCGTGTTTGGGCGGATGGAAGAGTGCTTCGGTTCTTGGTTTGATGCGTGGTTGGCTTCGGCCTTGATCTATTTGCTTCTTATGCTGGACGGCGTTGATTCCTGAGCACGTGTATGGTTCAAATTTTCGTTCACGTCCATTCTTTGCGCGTCATTTGCGTCGGTGGCGCGGAGGTGGACTGGGCAAGGCATCATTTGCTATGTTTCGGGCGCTTTCTCCGTTGCCTTGTTTCTTCTCATACTTTCGTAAACTTATTTGGTCTTAATCCATCAGCCCAACGCTTTCGAGACCCTCAAAGACGCACTCGAACGACACCGTTCATCATCGAGCAACCTCAACGCGAATTCCAATCTCGAGCCAGATGCCAATGCGAGGGCGCAGACTGATCTCGCTACCAACGCGAACCCCGATATCAATAGTAGCAATACGAACAACTTAAATGATACCAGCGGCAACACCAACACCAACATCGTCGTGCCCAATCCCATATACATAACTCCGGGTACGATCATGTCTGCACCCAACCCACAGGCGAGCCTTCCGCCGCTGACGATCTCGATACCCCCTCGGGCCCGCGTCCGCCAGGGTGTGGCATCGATATCAATGGGTGAGGGCAACAAGGTGTCTTTGTCCCAAGCTCAAGCTCCAGTCCAAGCTCAGCAGCAGTACACCTCGCCTTTCATCTCGCCCACGCCGACACCGACGACGGCGACTACCTCGCCCACTTCGAGTTCTGCGTTTCTGTCCCCGGGAGTGGGGAGGACGCATATGGTGCCTGGGGAGAACTACATCGATCCGGACGAGCGGGCGGGGCTGCCCATGATGGGGACGAGCATGGCTGCCGATGACGAAGGAAACTTGAATCCTAGTGGAGGGTTTCTGACAAGAAGCAGGACCAAGACGAAGTCAGCGGGGTTAGCGTTGGGCTTGGGACTAGGAAGAAGCGGGACGAAAAGAGGTGGATGTGCGGACAAGGATGTGGATGGCAGTGGGGAGGCTGCTGATCTTGACACGGTGGAGAAAGGTGGAGGTGGGAATGACGTTGGAGTTGATGCGGATGTCAATCGGAGAAGCACGCAGACACGCACGAACGGAGTAGGTCGACAAAACGACGCATATGCTGCGCACGAGGCAGGCCGTGTCGTGCGTGCGCATACGGCACGACGGTGGGGATGGCTTTATCGCCCAAAATCAGGAGAGAAGGCATCTGCCGAACGGGCCAAGAGGTGTGAAAAGCGGAGAGCAGGGGTGGGGGTTGGGGTGAAGTCTAATGACGGTGGTGTCGGCGAGGAATGGGTGACCGCAGATGAGAAAGACAAGGATAACGCGAAAGCTTCGGACAACCACAAGTGGAGCCCACTGGATCGGAATCACGAGCACGCGAAACCGAAGTCGAACTCCAAGCCAAAATCGAAGCATTCGTGGCATGCCTGGCATCGGCCCTATTCGAATGCGTATACTTTCTCCGCGCGCCACCCACACCATTCTGTGCCCAATGGGTCCTCTGTCCAGACATCCCCCGATTCGGATTATGATCTCGAGTCTGCGCCGCCACCGCCGACTGGCGTGCTTAGTGCGCTGCTTGCGCTGTATGGGCACGAGCATCATGATGATTTGGATGCGGATAATAGAGATGGGGATGGGGATGGAAGTGTCAGTGGAGCCAGCACGCCTGCGAGATTAAGCTTGAGTGGGGACGAGATGAGCGGTGGGGGCGGGGGATGGATGGGAAGAGAGCGAAGGAAGATTATAGGGAGGATGCGGGAAAAGGAGAAAGAGAAAGAAACAAGCAAGGAGAAGGAAGGGGGAGCGCTTTGGGAGGGTGTGGCTATGGGTGCTGGGACCGGGATGGTCGGTGGGCCTTGGATGGGCGGAACAGCGGGTGCTGAGGAGAAGGATAGCAAACCAAAAGCGAACAAACACGGTTCCAAGGAAAAGGATAAGGACAGCGGCCAGAAATCCCGCAGCTTAGGACGCACCCTCAAATCCGGCTCTGAGTCTGCATCATCCCTCCTCTCCTCGTTGATTCCCGCTCATCCTACCCGTTCCTTACCTCTCCCTTCTATCCCGCATCCATCTTTGCATCTCCCTCACCCGCATTTTCCAACCCTGCAGTCCAATTCTTCTCGTCCACCCAAGAGCACGTCGTCTGCGGGCGTCCTTGGTCCGCTTATCGCTGGCGCAGGCAGCCTTGTTGGCGCTGCTGCTCCCACACAGAGCACGCTCGCGCCGAACCTAACGCGTCCTGGCTATGGGCTTGTCCGATATTCATATGCGGCGGAAGACGGCGGCAAGGACACTCAAGGACCACAGGGCTCAGGACAAGAGCATAAGCACGCACATGATCATGCTCATGCGCACTCCCCGCCGACGGTGCACCCGCCACCACGTCGTGTCCGCAGCACGCAGTTCGATTTCGGACATGATAAGCTGGAGGAGGTAAGTCCTGAACGCGAACGAGACCACGATCGTGAGCATGGATCCACCCCATCGACCGCCAATGAGTCTACATCCAGTCCATCGGCGACCGGCCCATCCCCTGCCGCATCTACCACTCTGTCCCCATCGTCGACATTCGACGCATCGAACAAGGCTTCTCCGCAAATAGGGCTGCGAGCCAGCGCACAGGCAACCGGGGTGAACGTTCCCAACGCCGCTGGAGGTACTGCCACCACTCCCGGCGGTAGCCGGAAGCGATGGAGTGGGGTTTTGCGCGATCTCCCGAATCCGTCGGCGCATTTCAAGGGCTTTTCGCTATCGTTGCCTGGGACTCCTTATGGTGTTGCTAAATCTGGGACGGGAACAGGGAGCACGAAGGGGACCCCGTATTCGAGCACGGCAGAGTTGCAGGGCGTAGGTGGGGTAGGAAGCGCCGGTGAGATGGGGGAGAATCTGAAGAAGGATTACTTTGATCTGAAGTGGCTGGAGCGGAAGCAGGACGAGGAGCGTGCGAGGGAGCGGCGTGCGCGAAAGGAGAAGGAGAAGGAACGAGAGAAGGAGAAGAGGCGGAAAAGGAAGAAGGCGGAGGTATATGTGCGTTAGCTGGTTTGATTTCGTTTACCCCCATCACACTGACGCACGCATGTCCTTGATTGCAGATCACGCATCATGTTGCTGCCATCCTCCAACGGCAGGAGTTCATCCTCAAGCTTGCGCGCGCGATGATGATGTTCGGCGGCCCTTCGCACAGGCTGACGGCGCAAATTCAGAGCACGGCGCGAGTTCTGGACGTGGAGCTGAGCTGCATGTACCTCCCAGACGTGATGCTTATCTCCTTCGAGGATAGTGCGACAGGTACGAGTAACGTCAAGTTCATACGACAAGGAAGCGCCTTGGATCTTGGGAAGCTGAGCGATGCGCATGGGCTGTATTGGGATGTGCGTGTGATTTAATTTATGCTACCTAAGCCAATATGGTCGAGCTGGGAGACTAATGTGTTTGGCAGGTCATCCATGATCGCATGTCCGTTTCGGCGGCATCAGCGGCCCTCGACGCGCTTATGCATAAGAAGCCGCTGTATACGCGCCCTCAGCTCATCATCATCGGCGGAATGTGCTCCGCCTCGATTTGTTCCGTCAGTTTTGCGGGCAGCTTCATCGATTGTTTGATCTCGGCACCCCTCGGTGCGCTCCTTGTCGCTGTGCAGCTTTTGAGCGTGCGCAATGAGTTGTACGGCAATGTCTTTGAGTGAGTTCACACTTTCTTGCGTGGATGGGGATAGGGGTAATAGACACAATTGACTGACTGGTCCTTGTGATTTCAGGATCACGATTGCGACGTTGTTGAGTTTCTTATCTGCCGCGCTCGCTTCATCGCATCACTTTTGTTACTCGGCTGTCGCCTCTAGTTCAGTCGTTCTCATTCTTCCTGTATGTTACTTTTCGTTTCTGCTTCGCACTGTTGAATTCGCTCAACCAACCGATGCCGCTTAACGCAATGCAATTTAATAGGGTTTTATCGTCCTCTGCGGCTCACTTGAACTCTCCAGCCGCTCGCTCGTCGCCGGAGCCGTTCGGCTCTGCTTCGCGCTCATGTACTCCCTATTCCTTGGATTCGGCCTCGCCATCGGGGCTGAGCTCTACCAGACAATGCTCGGCGAGGGCGTGGTGGGCGCGACAGACTACACATGCCGTGATAGTCACGATCCTGAGGGGCCGTGGTGGCAACAGACTCCGAGCTTGTATTGGGCGTTTTTGACGGTGCCGATGTATAGTTTCTTCTTGAGCTTGAGAAACCAGGCGCCGGTTGTTCGGAAGGAAATGGTGAGTGTTGTTTATTTTTAACTTTCGCTTTCACCGGTGCTAAGGAAATACCGGCTTCATGCAGTTCTTATTGGTTGTGATCTCCTGCATTGGTTGGGTCACCAATCATTTTACCAGCATCAAGTTTCCGAATCAAAGCGACATCAGTGCGGCGGTCGGGTTCGTGTTTTTTTTCTTCTCGTATTTTTTGTCAAGTATTCAGGGTTGAATATCTATTGACAGTGCGTTCGCCGTCGGCTTCGTGTCTAATATGTATGGGCGGTTCTTCAATGGAAACGCATTCGTCGTCATGGTACGTTCAACTAGCTCGTCATTCTCTACCCCCATTCTATACGGACATCGTCTCACAAAATCTATTCATTATATAGATTACAGGAATCCTCTTCCAACTACCGTCAGGCTTAGGCAATGGCGGCCTCCTCAACTTCGTCTCTGACCAAACCTCTGGCTCAGCATCGTCATATTCGAGTGGGTTCCAGACGGCATTGCAGCTCATATCGGTGTCCATCGGGCTCACTGTTGGTCTTGGGATATCCCTTGTTGTGGTACATCCTGTGCAGAGCCGAAGACGGGCTGGCGGCTTGTTCAGTTTGTAAACCGGCCGGACTTGCTGTATCGTGTTTCTCTCCCTGTTGGCTGTGGCACGTCGATGTCCCTCTCCAGGAGATGTACTTCTTTTTTCGTTTCACCTTCGAGTCTGGCTTTCGTTGAACATTTGGAGTTCGTCTCTCGGGTTTTTCCGAGCATGTGTAAAATAAGCATTCAATTCATTCATCAGCATCTTTATAAGTTAGCAAGTAGACATGAGATCAACCAGAGGTCTTTTTTTGGATTCGGCTTTTCTTTCCCTCGTTCTCCTTTTCTTTCCCTTTCTCTCAACAGCATCGTTGGAACACTCATTTCACAAATTTGCACTCATTGATCATAACCATCAACATATGATACTCATCTTACTCATCCTTCCTCGGTCTTGCATACATTCTTTTAATTATATCACTCTAAGACCCTCGCAAGCCAGGGAACTATTAGAACCCCTCTACGTATGCGTATGTCCTTCGGGATCCACTTTTCTTTCCAAGTCTCCTCGATATCCTACTTCAATGGCAATATATAATGCTTTTTTTGTTTATTTCCGGGTAATTGAATTCACTGCTCCTGACTAATATCGATAGCAATGTAGATTGTGATGAAAGTTTTGTGATACCTTGTGGCGTTCATGTAGTCATTTGAAAAGATTTCCCTCAACGCTGTCGAAGAATCGATCGGGATCTCGATCAGCATACTTATAATGAGGTGATAATTGCGAATCGCGAGACCTCATCGCGCAGGTTATTGCGGCATCTTCAGCCATAGATCTCTATATAGTGATATGGTTAACGAGCGTTTGCCGCATTTATGAGGAGGATTGTACTTACACGGCAATAGAAGGAGTATCGTTTCCTAGAACATTACCAATCATCCTCCGCGGTTTTTATTAGGCTTCTTAGAAGCAAAGGATTCAAAGTAGCTGACAGCATGAGATATTTTACTTATGCTTGAGGTGTGGTTGGTGCGGTCCTCGATGGCAACCTTGGCATTTTTGAATTAGGGGTGGCTCATAATATAATGTGATACGGTGTTTGATCGGCAGCGGCCATTTCTTCGACAATCAGAATGGGTGGGGACCTATTGAAGCCTCCAGCCGTGTTTTATGCTTCCAAAGAGCTGAAAATCTTGCTGGCGAGTGGCGCAACCGCGGAGAACAAGTCGTCCCATCCTACTCACCTTCCATATCCGGACATCACGCCACCGCGTCCATTGTCTCGTTGATGTCGGAGGCACTGCCTGAGACCACGCTCTATATCCGGCACGGCGTTCGTAGGAAAACAATAAAGATGGATCATGGCGGAGCAAGTCAGATTCAATCACGGAACTACCGATTACGTTGGCTGTACCATTTCTGAAAAGTCATGCAATTGTGCTCTTAATCTCTCTCCACTCCATGGCATCGCAATCAAGTCTCGATTCAAGTTCCACATCCTCCACAATGCCTGGCTACAGGCTCACTGAGTTCGTACAGGCTATTCCTACACGCACGAAGACCGCCAGCGTCCAGCTTCCAGATCTGCTGTCGGCCAGCAGCTCGTTTCAGTTGCGCACGAACAGGCACTGCAGAAGTGTTTCGGTTGCTTCGGAGAAATGGCTTAGGGACGTTGGGGTGGATGTTGGGGCCAACTGGAAAAAAGTTAAAGTTGGCCTCTTGGCAGCCGTTTGTTACCCTCGAGCAGATCCTACGCAGCTGCGATTCGCAACAGACTTCCTCAGTCTTCTGATATCTGCCGATGACCACGGATACGATGGCACTTACGACCCATTTGCTCAGTGAGTCTTGCGTGTTTCATTTCCCCGAGTGAGGTAAAGCAATGAGGCTGATGTGACTCTGGAATTTGACAGTTTGTCCGACAGGCTCTCACGAGCAGGGTACAGAAACCCGGCATGGTGCATGCGTTTCCACCGTTCACTGCGTGCATACCGCGAGGCGCGCAACCACCTCGCGCAAAATGCGCAAAGCGATGTCGTACCTGATCTGGAATCATACGTCGAGCTTCGGAGAGATGCGTCGGGATTTAGAATGGCATTCGACCTCGTGGAATATGCTGGGGGCTTGGAATTGCCTGAACAAGTATTCGGTCCCGCGATGCTCAGACTCATTGAGTGTGCGTGTGATATCGTTGCTTGGTCGGAGGTACGCGGAACTGTTTTTGTGCTGTGCGATGTAACCAGAATGTCTCACGCCTTGGATATCTAGGATATCGCCTCGTGCGCCAGAGTACAATCCGCTGGCAAACTTAATAGACACACCATTGTCAGCGTTTTGATGAAGGAGAGGGATATCTCTCTTGCGGCTGCGCTGATGGAAGCTGGAGCGCTAGTCCAGCAAAGCATCGACGCATTCTTGGCCGCCGAGCGTCTCCTTCCATCATGGAGCAACGAAGCAGTGCGCAATGATACCAGACTCTTTGTACAAGGGCTCAGAGATTGGATATCTGGAGCCATCAATTGGTACTACGAGTCCGAGCGGTACTTCGGCGACAAGGGAACTGAAGTGCGGATGTTCGGATGGGTTTTCCTGCCTGTCAAGGCATGATATAGCAATCTCGTTGGTTGGATCTTATCTATCTATCATCGTCTTAGTTCATTTGGACCAGACCATAATTTAGTACTTATGCCATACTCTCACTCTTCGACCTAGATTAAAGTTGATTATTGTGCCATCGTCTTCACAGTTATCAAGCATGGATGTATGTACTAGTTGTTTCGAGGAACTTGCTTGCTTTGCCATCATTTGAATGATACCTCTGAGGATATCAGACAAGGTTCATACGCGTTGGCACGTGTCCAATTAAGGTTTTTGTTTAGGGCAGGCTAATACGCGATGTGGATGGTGATGAGGTAATCCAAGACCTGGTCCCGATCGACGGGATACTCTGCCGTTGTCTCTCAACCGTTAACTATGTCTTGCACTCCCCCACCTTCTTCGCCACCTGATTTTGCTTTATCCTCGATTGCAGCAAGTACGGCACCATCCTCGCCACCGCCCAGCGAATTTAACAATGATGAGGAGAAAGACGTTCGAGAAGTAAGTTGATATTTTATGAATCAACCAATTTAGCTCATAAGAACGCGATTTAGGAGTCTGAAGTGCCTGTAGACTGCGTATGTACGCGTTTTTACGATATTGCGATGTGTTCTTATCCTTGAACATCAGGAATTCGTTGAGCGGTATACCCGTCTCACCCGGTTACTCGAAAAGTCCCTTGCGTATACCAATGTGCTTAAAGCACAGATGGACAAGGAAAAGACTTCGTCTGCTTTGAGATCTGCCATGCAAGCTATTTTACCGCCTGCGACCGTGACATCCAAGCCAAAGTCCAAGCGCGCGCCGCTCAGTCGTGGTCGAAAACGAAGACGTGTGGAAGAGGAGTCTGACGGGGAGCCGTCAGCATTACCTACGATAGCTCCTGCGAGCGAGGAAAATACCATGACCGAAGAGACACCAAAATTCTTGCAGCCTGAGCTGATCACTGGTGCGAAGTTGAAGGATTACCAGCTGGAAGGTGTTGAATGGATGGTCAGTCTAGACAAAAACGGTGTTTCCGGTATTCTGGGTATGCTTTAACCTAATATATAACTTTGGATGATAAATTCACTTCTATTATCAGCGGATGAGATGGGGCTTGGTAAAGTAAGTTCCATAATGAGACTCTTCATACGTTGTTCTGACAACTTTGTGCATTCGCAGACACTCCAAACGATAGCGTTCAACGCGCATCTTCGGGGGATAGGCCATTATCGACCATTTCTAATCGTCTGTCCCCTCAGTGTGCTTCATAATTGGAAAGAAGAATTTCAAAAATTCGCTCCAGATGTACATCTATGTCTTCGCCCGTCCACTTTTTCGTATTGACTTTATAAATAGATCCCAGTATGTGTATACCATGGAACACCTGCAGAACGCGCCGAACTGCGTCGTACGACAATGCGTGAACCTGATTCCAATATAGACTCCGAAGTACAGACCAAACCAGAGGAAGAGGTCATGCTGAAAAGCACGAAGCGCGCACCACGCAAATCCGGGAGGCCCAAGGGAAAGTTAGCAACGTTGAAAAAAACTGGAAAACGAAACGGAAAGTCGAGTAAAAAATCACAGGTTGAAGAAGACGACTCTGAAGATGACGAGGATAAAGAGGAAGAAGACGTGAATATATCCCCAACAGACGCTGCTGGCGCCTCTCTTCCCCCACAAACACGCAAAACGTTCCCTGTTGTAGTTACCACGTACGAGATGATCATTAAGGATCGCACACATCTCGCACGGTACAACTGGGGATATATTGTTGTAGACGAGGGACACAGACTAAAGAATCTGGACTGTAGGTTAATGCAGGAGATTAAGAAGTATCCGAGTGCGGGACGTATGATACTGACTGGGACACCTCTGCATGTACGTCGCCTTCCCGATATTGGTCTCTGCAACTAGCTGATATTTTACTCTTCAGAACAACATGGCGGAATTATGGTCCTTACTGAACTTCATCTTGCCTGATATATTTGATGATCTAGATACTTTCCAAGAATGGTTTGTCGATACCCTTACCGTGATTTTCGGAATAGTATAGCTGACCGTATTATAGGTTTAACCTCGGCACCATGCAATCCCGTCTCTCCTCTGAGCAATCTTCTCAACTCATTCACACTCTACATGGCATTCTTAAACCTTTTCTCCTTCGACGCCTCAAAGCCGACGTTGAGGGTCTTCTTCCACCGAAAAAAGAATACGTCCTCTACGCTCCTCTGAGTGTACGCCAACGCGACCTATATGATAAGGTCGTTGAGGGTGGCCTTCGCTCATTCCTTCTCGGAAAGAAGGATGAGGATGCAACCGCCAAGGAGGAGCAAGTGAAAGCGCAAATAGACGTGGATGCACCGATGAAGCTGCGGAAAGGAAAACGGAGACGATATGACGTCGATGGCGATGATGATGAGTATTTCGAGATGGTCGAGGGCGGAGGTGTAGCTAAAGTGAAAACTGCTCCTAAAGACCTCGCCGAATTAGGACGATCGCATCAATATAATACGACTTGTGCGTTCTACTTGTCTTCTTTCTCAATAGCTGCTCACTCACTCATCTGTGCTCATATCAGTAAAGCAAGTGAATAACATGAAGCTGCAAAACACGGTCATGCAACTGCGTAAAGTCTGCTCGCACCCGTTCCTATTCGATTGGCCTGTCGATGCCGCTTCACAAATGCCAATATTGAACGAGGAGTTAGTAGATGCCAGCGGCAAGATGATGATCCTTGAGCGTTTATTAGATGAACTTTTCCGACGGAAACATAAAGTCTTGCTTTTCAGTCAATTTACCACAATGTTAGATATCATTGAGGTAAGCTGTCTTAATGACTACGTATATCATTGTATAATACTCACTTATGTCCTATCGCTTGTTGGCTGTAGGATTGGGCAGTTGAGCTCAAAGGGTGGTCTATATGTCGAATCGACGGATCAACGGCACCCCTTGATCGGCGAGAGCAGATGAACAGGTTCCAGGAAGGCGGGGACAAGCCTGGAGCACCCATCCTTTTTCTACTGAGCACACGGGCCGGCGGACTAGGTATCACATTGACAGCCGCTGATACTGTCATTTTTTACGATCAAGACTGGGTATGCCTCTCCGTCTACGTTTGCGATTGGCCCTCGCTGACAGCTTGTCTCATATCCAGAACCCACAAATGGACGTTCAAGCTCAAGATCGTGCACATAGGATAGGGCAAACGAAGCCTGTGCTCGTTTTCAGGCTTGTCAGCGCACATACTATCGAGACGAAGATCATGCACCGTGCCACTGAGAAACGAAAACTGGAAGCCCTGGTTATAGCCAAAGGTTTGTGGTGTACCCTCTTCGACCGGATCCTTTACTTATATCCCATCCTTAGGCAAGTTCAAAATGCCGGGTCAGTCAGCTGGAAGGGAGACGATGGCAGAAATGGCAGCGTCACTTCTTAAACTCGAAGGCGAACAAATTGAAGTTGTTTCAAGTACTGCAGAGGGCAAAGCTGGTCTGCTGAGCGATGCCGAACTCGATATGTTATTGGACCGGAGCGATGCAGTATATGAGGATAGAGGGAAGGGCTGGACAAGTGGAGGCGAGGCGAAGAGGGCAACATTCGCGGTCTACGACGCACCAGTCCACGAGGACAACGCCATGATTGCGAAGATTATGGGAGAGAGCTTGCCAGAATGTTAGATTGGATACAATCATATAACTAGATGTAGATACACATGCACATCTACTGATGCGCGTACATAGATACCAATCCTAGCGCCGGCGAGCGGCAGTCCCCGACTCTGTCTGGCTGGACGAACTTAGAATAAGAAGACAGAACTCCAGGCAACGTTCCTGAGCTTATTCGTGAGTGTTGCCACAGTTAGTCACATTGTCTCACGGTGACACACTGGTTGGCTGAGCGGCCCTAGTCCCCTCCTTTCCCTTGGAGAGGAGGGGACGTAATCAAATACATACATAACTGTAAAACAATCATGATCATAATATCATGAATTTGGTGGTCGGAACATAAACAAACCACGATCATGTTTCAACCATCCTTGACATCTTATGGTGTTGTCGACTACTTGCCACAAATATATTGGATCCCTTTCAACACTGGAACTGAACGTGGATTGTCGCGATGAACTCAAAAAGGGCCGCGGACAAGATACTACCTACCCTCTTGACGACTCGGATGAGCTTGCTCGCTGGGCCAGCTCAATGATGACCAGGTCGTTGTGCCAGTGCCGCGATGGTTTCAACTGGAATACAACGGCACCAATTCGGACCTAAAGAAGTTCAAAGTTTCTCGCCGACAATACATCGCCGCTGCCAGTGTCTGAAGCATACGTGGGTAGAACGAACTGGCCAGCGCGACCCAACTGGCGCATGCCACAATTGCTGCCAAATTGCCAGAAAGCAGGATAGTTCTCCAACCAAGCTCTCCGGTTCAAGGGCAAAATACACATCTCTTGCATACATCCTCTGTCTTTCAAATTCGGCCCGCCCACGTTTTCCGCATCACAAGAACTTTGAAGACAGCGCTCAGGAACTGATTTCGATAAGCCTTGATGGTAGTAATGGAGATTTATACGTTGACTGGTTCTGAGATCTCTGTCCAATATCGTGCCAAGTAGGCGCGTTCTCTTGATATTTTTAGCGTACTTGACGGTCAAAATGACCACCGTGACTTTTAATATCATGATGCGCAGCTCCGGCGGCCTGAGCGCTCTGCTCGACATTTCCACATCTAGTGCAAGTTACATCGAGATTCTGGACAACTTTTAGTTCTTGAACCGGAAGCGGATGTGATTATGTATATTGCATCCCAGGAATGTGTTGTACAGAGCTTTCGTCGGCTTTCGTCAGCACTGTGTCAATCAGTAAGTAAAGTTCTTACCTCATAACGTACTTGAATGAACTTTTAAGGCTTTTCACAGATTTTTGCACCATTGCTCTGCCGGTTGATCTCCCTTCCGGTCCACAGCGATTGTTGGTATTAAGAGAGACAACACCTCACAATCTCATCAATATCCATTTGCGTGTGGAAGTGAATACTCAGCTGGCAACCAGATATTTATACTGGAGTGGTTTGGGCATTTGGGCTCTGAACTACGGCTGGTGCGTTTACTACTACCTACAACAATCGCTCAACAACACAACTAAGCTATGCATTTTGGTCGTTCTGACTGGATTAGAAGGAATTCGCACGTAAGGAACCTCCACTGACTACTACTTGGATAGGTAATTTCGACGCCTTATGTGTGGCCGATTATGATCCGCATCACGAGAATAGTGGTGTATGCGTGGTATCATGAGGGCACCATCTCGCCACTCGTCCGATCTGGTCGCATTCCTACTATTTGTGCAGGTAGCATCACAGAAAAGGATTATCCTGTCGTTGGTGTTGCATTCTGCTTTCAGCGTCTAGATACCGCACACAGCTTCCGTTCTAAGAATATCTGGTACCTTCCCGGTGTTCAACTTTTGGGCAACTAGGAACGCATGTCCCATCAAGAATGACCTGAATAAAGCCAGACGATGAAATTTTGTTACTCCAGCGTCGCTTTACTTCCGTCCTCGGTGCTCCTCCTAACATTTTACTGAGCTTCTGCGGAGTGAAATATTCAGAACGACATGGCCTACGTACCGCCAGCCAACCTCGAGGGTAGCTTCGACCCGCGCATCGAGCTATCCGAGCAGGAACAAGAGGACTGGATTGCCCCCCCCATTCCCGTCCTCCCTGATGGATCGGTGCCATTGCTCGAGACGTATCTATATCACGCAGAGATACAGCGTCAGCAAGAGAAAGATGATGATCTGCATGACGATAAAGAAAATACAGGCGGTTTCTTGACCAAGTTCTTTAAAAGTGGATCAAGGGGTGTGCCTACCAAGGAAGTAGCTGGAGCTCGTCGTGACTCTCTATCTTCGAGCGCATCAGAGAAAAAGCAAATGCAAGGTGTTGCCCCTATTGCCCCTGGTGAATATCGCACTGCATCGGGTGCACTTAGAACGGCTACGTGGGGGAGTGTGTTCTACCTGATCACCACTGGTTCGTCTCTATTCTTGAATGATCCCTAGCACTCCTCTAAATTCGATATCCACATTACATGACAACGGCCAACTCTTATTTTAGACATCCTTGGTCCTTATTCTACACCATATGCATTTAATGCAGTTGGTTATGGTCCGGGAGTCGCATGTTTCTTTGTGTTTGGCGTTATGGCTGCATACGGCGGCCTCCTACTTTGGTGGATGTTCTTGAAGCTTGATTCGAGCAGATATCCTGTGAGAACGTTTGGTGATTTAGGATATCGTATATATGGTCACTGGTTCCGCCATGGTGAGGCGCATGATCCTCATTTGATCAAGGACTGACGCTAGTTGTCAACAGTTGTCAACATCTTGCAGACTATACAGCTGATCTTCAACGTTGCCATCATTATCCTCGGGTATGCCCTCTTTGGTTGATGCGTGACCTGTTTAACGAAACACATGCGATAGTAATGGTCAAGGCCTTTCCCAAATGGCCAAATTTAGGCTGTGCTTCAGCGTTTGCAACGTTGTGTGGACGCTAGGCGGTAAGATCAGATTCTTCTAATTCTCCTCCAGATTGTCTGATGAAGAGATCATGCTATAAGGAATGATCCTTGGTCAAATTCGCACATTGCGAAAATTTGGCTCGGTCGCAAATTTAGCTATCTGGATGAATGTACTCGTACTAATCATGACCATGGGTTGCGTTGCACACATGGTTCCAAATTACATCGCAGTCACCCCTGCTGTTACGCAACCTTATGCCCCAGTACAGACCGTGGCCCTCAATGCCCAGCCATTTGAAACACAACTGACTGGAATTATGCAGATCGTTTACTCGTATGGTGGCGCGTGAGTTTTCTGCTACTGTATGACAACCTTCGTGTTTTCTAACTCAGGATTAGCATGCTCTTCACTGAATTCATGGCCGAGATGCGTCGCCCGTATGATTTTTGGAAGGCAATGGCATATGCCCAAGCCTTCATCTTTGTGGTATACATGTTCTTTGGGCTTTTCGTCTATTCCTATCAAGGTCAATATGTCGTCAACGTAAGATTTATCTACTCTAGATATGATTAACACTGGAGTTGACCCCTACTTGGTTCCTATAGCCTGCCAACCAGGGAATATCGTCATACGGTCTTCAGACGGCCACGAACGCCATATCCCTTACCGCTGGCCTCATCGCCGCCGCACTATACGGCAATATTGGCATTAAAGTTATCTATAACTACATCTTCACCGAACTTTTCAATGCTCCCCCCTTGACCTCCCCTAGAGGGAAGTGGCTCTTTGGTGGAACCGTGATAGTATATTGGAGTCTCGCATTCGTCATCGGTTCTGCGATCCCGCAATTCAGCAATATCACAGCGCTTGTTGGGGCAGCTTGCATCTTCCGTGAGTATCAATTGATGTTTGATGATATACGGCTAACAATAATACAATAATAAACCAGAATTTTCGTACACGTTCCCGCCGTTCATGATGCTGGGTTATTGCATGCAAGTCGATGCTATTGAGGGAGACTCGAAGTACGACGATAATAACCCTCGTGGGGCTCGCACGGATACATGGAAGACATGGGCACGCTGGAAACGTGCATGTAAGTGACTCCTAATCTTAACAATCGTGAATAGTATAATAACTGTTTTGTTTTGTTTTCGTTGTCTCGCAGTAATCAAACGACCGTTATTTAATCTCTGGAACTTCCTGCTCACACTTGCTTGCCTGTCTGCCGCGATACTGAGTGCCTATTCAGCCATTAAAGCGATCATTACAGGGTTCCAGGGCACCGCTGCTGCAACTTCGTTTGGATGTCACTCTCCTGTTGACAATAGCTAGTAAACATGTGTAAAGATGAGATGGGTGGCTCATTTGTTGTGCGATCGCGATTGGCGCGGCCCCGGGGCGCTTCCCCGCTTTGACATGAATACAAAATAATAATTGTTTTTGACCTTTATATGGCGTTGTGCGTGGACAGCTTCATTTAATTCACTCGGACATATCACGCCAGGATTTAAGGGATTGAAAAGACACAAGGCCATTAAATTATCAGTTTATACAATGAATGGAAGTCCATGATGTGAACCCAGCAGGCAGGTATGGTCCGTAAAAGTTCGTAATTCGTAAACTATATAGCATCGCGATTTCGCGTTTTGTCCATATCCAATAAACACTTATAGTCCACGTGCCTCAAGACGTGCACGGAATATCTTCTGAAATTGCGGGACGTGGTCGAAGTCCATGAGGGTGTAGTGTTGTCCGGGAACATCAGTATATGTCGGCTCGCCGCGGCTGAAGCCAGCCCAGGGTTTGAGTTGGTTGTTGAGCCAATCCGATTTGCTGCCGCGTAAGGGGATAGCGTAGAAGACGTCGACAGATGCTGCAAAAATGACGTCAGAATCAAGCAACGAAAATAAAAGGCTTTAGAAAGAACTCACAAACCGAACCAGAGGGAACATAATCTTTACCGCATTCAATCAATGACCGAGCAATGGCGACCCAGTGGTCAAGTTTCTCGGGGGTCAACTGAAGCTCGACAATGCGCTCAGGAGGAGCCATCTTCCAAACAATATCAACCTGCTCCTTGGGTGGCAGGGGCTTCAAGGCAGGGGCAAGATCGTTGGCGTCGTTCTTGGAGATAAGGCCGAGGAAGTAGGAGAGGTTCAACATGCCGCCGGTGTAGTCGATTTCATGCATGCGATCAGCGATATGAGGGGGGATGTTGACCAGACCGGTGAGTTTGACTTCCTCGCCCATTGCCTCGAGGCGCTTGGCTACCTCGAAGGCGACGACACCACCGTAACTGTATCCCGCGATGGCGTATGGGCCGACAGGTTGGG
This sequence comes from Hygrophoropsis aurantiaca, assembly GCA_021014935.1. NCBI lineage: Eukaryota > Fungi > Basidiomycota > Agaricomycetes > Boletales > Hygrophoropsidaceae > Hygrophoropsis > Hygrophoropsis aurantiaca. The sequence goes on from MU267728.1 coordinate 39,819, forward strand.
TCCTCTTAACTGCGGCGGCGTAGCATGATACCATCTCGTCCATCGAAGTGAACATAGGCTGTCCGGGTTCGAATCCGCGAGCACGGAGAGCATAGAACGGGCGCTCGTTTTGGAAGTACTTGGCGAGGTTGACGAAGATGAGGACTTCACCGACACCAGGGTGGACGAAGAAGATGGGGGTCTTCTTGCCGGTGAGCTGGAGAGGTACGATGGGGTCATATTCTTGCTGCTTGCCATCCTTGTTACGGAGAGCATCGGCGAAATTGGCCAGGCTAGAGACTATGGGATGCTTGAGGATCTGAATGATAGGGATCTCAGGGAGGTCGAAGTGAGCTTCTGCTTCGCGCTTCAATCTGTGAAAGCGTGATTAGTCCGTGGTTATATCAACCTAGCGAGGAGGTCATACCTGATCACATCAATCGAAGTACCGCCGAGCTCAAAGAAGTTATCGCTTGCAGAAACCTCGCCCTCACCCAAGTTGAAGATCCCAGCGTAGATATTAGCCAGAGCCCGCTCGCTGTCGGTCGATGGAACGATGAATGTAGCCCCGCGAGCCTCATTGAGAAGTTCCTCTGCGCGGTTGATGTGCTTAACAAGTGCGCCCTGTTTAAACTGTGCAAGCAGACGGGCACGTGACAGTTTGCCCAAAGTTGTCTTCTCCATCTGACTGACGGGAATAGGGACGATAAGCTGAGGCGGAAGAGTGATCATCTTAACAGAAATGTCCTTGAGTGCCCGATGAGTAGCAGACAGTTTGGCCGATGCATCCACGTCATTTAGATCAAACGAAGGCGAGTAGAAGACGACGAAGCCTTCAGTTTCTTGGCCTGGGGCACGGTATGGAGCCGCAGCGAGGAAAGAGTGTGTAACGCCTTCGACGGTCTGGAGGTGGGTCTCGAGTTCAGGAATCCCGTAAGAAACACCATGGACGATGACGGTGTCCTTGATACGACCGCTGAGTCTCATAACACCGTCCTCGATAATGCCGACATCCCCCGTGCGGAACCACCCGCCCTCGATGAAGCTGGAAGCGGTAGCCTCGGGATTGTTGTAATACCGCACAAAGACCATAGGTCCTCGAACCTGGAGTTCACCGCTCTCCCCATCAGGTCGGAGCGTGACGCCATCTTCTGGATTCACGATGCGCATCTCACATCCAGGGATGGGACGACCAAGTTCAAGGAACTCGTGTTTCGGTTGGCCGGTGCTGAGATCAGCGGGACCATAGATGCATCCCGCACTGTAAAGCATGTTTAATTGCTGCCCATCACACTGACGAAAGAATGCTTACCAAGTCTCAGTCATTCCGAATCCAGGTGATACAGTAAAAGACACTTTGGAAGAGTCGGCGCCGAGCTTCTTCAGGGTGGCCACAAATGCCTGAGCAGTCTTGGAAACGACAGCCTCTCCGCCGCTGTTGACACGCTGTAATGATGATAAATTGAAAGCGCCGTGGAGCTCATTTTTCTTTTCCAAGTCGCGAGTCAGCTTCGCAAGCAAGAAGTTAGGAGCGAAGGCAATGTTGATGGACTGTAAGCAAATTCGTGAGTTGTTATATTCAGTGTTTTATTCGTCTCCACACACCTTCTCATCGATCAAGCGCAGGAAGCGAAGAGGGTCCGAGAGGATGGCAGAGGCGTGGACGTGCAGCTGAGAGGCACCGAAAAGTAGAGGGGCAATATGCATCTCTAGTGATCCAGCAACATGATCGAATCCAACCCCTAATAAAATTGTTAAAACTAGCGGTTTAAAAATTAATCATTACTCACAATTGAGAATCTTGGTTTCAGGCGTCAAGGTGTAGTCTTCGCCCTTAGCGAAGCAAGCCGAAATGATGGTTTGGTGAGTGTGGACTACCGCTTTCGAGAATCCAGTAGAACCGGAGGTCAAGAACAAGATAGCCTCATCATCAGGCTTAACCTCGCGTGCGACCCAGTGGGCAGAGACACTGTAGTTTTTCGCAGCGACTTTGAGATCAGAGAGCAAATGAATTTCCAATCCTTGGATGGAGGCGACTTGCTCAGCACCGGCCTCGTTGGTGAGCCATGTAGCAGACGAGAACAGGTTCTTGATATGTGCGACGTGGCCCTCCTTATGCGCCTGCTGTGCGCTCAAGGCGGGTTGCAAACAAGGAACGTAACCGGCGAGGAGGCATGCCCAGACGGCAGCCATGTTATCCTCGTGCTCGGTCAAATATACGACGACGATCGAGCCAGCTGGTTTATTCCAGTCAGCCATGGCGCGAGCCAGGTTTCGTACTTGTCGGTTAAAGGCCGAAAAAGTCTTCGTTTGGATGGAGGAGTCATGGGCGGACGATGTGATGAAGCCGAGTTCATGGTTCGGATACTGCTCAGCGGCGTATGCAAGAACATCGTGCAGAGTGCGAGGAAGACGCGGCGAAACGAGGTAACGATGCAGGAAGTAGTGAAGACTGCAATAAAGAACACGGAAGAAAGTCTTGACGTTGGTGATAACGCTGGAAGACGGGGTAGAAGTGTTGGAAATCGCGACCTGCGCCATTACTATAAGATACGAATTGAAAGGAAAAATTGATTAAAAGGTTAGATAGATAGATACAAGGAAGGCTGGAACTGCAGATCTTGTCGAATTTGCAGGAACAGTGGCCAATTTATAGGACGATATTCGGGATCTACTGGCTAAATGGAGGATCGGCAGTACTCCATTCTCCTACTGGGAGGCTGTGGGTCGCGAGGCTGTATCATGGTTGATTAGTCGATAACATGAGGTGAACACTACGACGGGCGCTGTGATTCGCGTCATTGATTAACTCACATTAACGCTCCGCGAGGGCTATTTTGTGATCCGGATCCAAAGGAGAATTGAGAATCTGCATCCTTTCGCGAATTCATAAGATGAGAGTATGAATAAAGACTAAGAGATGTGTGATGTGACAAAATATACTGTCAGCTTGCAACTAATGGATAGACCTGCATAGTAAATCAGCTCCATCCAGCAGCTCAACATGAACTAGCTTACGTTGTATATGGCAACGATGCGAATGCTTTCTCAGCTTGAGCCTCGCAGTTTGAACTTTGAGGGCTAGTGGCCACTACACTTCTTGGCTCGAAGATACTACGCATAGCCTTGGTATTGGCCTTGGCAAGGGTTCGAGTCGCGCATTGCTTCGCTCGCAAATCGCATCGGAAATAGCATCATAAACTCTTGGAAACTCCATTATTTCCACAGCACTCGCTTTTGTGATCATAGTTGCACTTTATGGGCGCAACCTTCCGTTATGTTGATGGACCTACAGCTAAAGGACAGCCTTGTAGAAATTTACGCCATGTTGGGGGTCGCAATGGGGATTAGCTAAGTCAACAGAAAATCTCAGTTGCGGCCCGATGGCACTTGGGAGAACTCACTCAGGCGCAGTTTTGAGGCAGCGTTTCATGATACTTACGAAGTAAGAGGACGCTAGTATGCTAGGTAGAGTGGCCGTGTGGAGTCTTGGACGCAATCTCAGACTCTGGATCCTTTCGGGTTGCAGGGGATTCACTGGCAGTAAATTCGGTGGTACGATTGTTAGAGTCTGCTAAATAGTAAAAGATGTTGCTTCAAGTCGGGGTTCTCAATGAATCCTGCCACGGAATGAACGGCTTTTGCACTGATCCGTGTTGGAT
>MU267728.1:43816-59547 GCA_021014935.1 Hygrophoropsis aurantiaca
TCAGATATTCCAGATCAGTTGCTTATGGGGTTATCGGCATCATCATCTGTTGGTTTGTTTTACTCATTCGTTCATCTCTCTTCGATGTACAGAAATATTGTGCTACTGGACGTTTCATCGATCTTTTATCGCATACACGTAAATTTTCTGTGTTTCCCGTTCATTTTCTGGGACTCCTTCATGACAGATCTCGACACGAATAGATTTGCGAGCTGTTCAGAAACAAACCATCATGATGCTGGCTTCAATTCCCAGCACTGGTTCCGGCCGGACCATTTAGTCCAGAGGTGGACAGGAGTGCCATCGGCAGCATTTCCTTTGTCGGAAAGATCGATGTTGAAAGTTGTACCGTGAACGAAGATTCTATGTCGCATAGTGTCAATCAAATGGCTGAAGAATATCGCATGAATATGTACGAACCGGAATAGACTATCGTCTTTTTCATCATGGAAAATATCCCAATGGAAAGGGTGTGGAACAGGTACAACGGGAGTATAATTCCCGTGCTCCCTGCCGTGTTCAATTCCGAGGAATAGATCAGAGCCCTTTGATTTGATGGTCCATTTCCCGTCTTGTTCCTGATAAAATTCCCACTGTGAAGCATCGAGATATCTTAGTGACTATCCTTCACAGTTTGGCGATGCGATGATCTACCTTTTGGTTATCTCCGTTGTTTAATTCCCATCCAGTAACTGCACGAACAACATTGTCAGTTCAATTCCACTACACAGAGAGTAGAAAGGAACGCACTAGATCTTTTGTCGCCCCCAGAGAGGTCAAGTGCCGTGTGCGATTGGGCGTTGATCAGAACATATGTTCCTCCTGATTGAATGCTAGCGCTCATGATGACTGTATAGTGTATGGAGGATGTGAAAAGACAATGAAGTCAGCCATCCACAAGTATTCGAGTTCTTATATGTCCAGACTTTGAGAGCCCAATGGCACACCGTAATTGAGGTATTGGGGTCAAGGCGTAGCTGCATCGCGTCTTCCGAATAGGAGACCATTCTGGGAAGCTACATGCCAAGGTTGCGCTAGTGTGAAGGCGTATCCTTGTGATACCGGCGACTGGGGATTGTCGCTTGACTGATCCATATTGGCCCCACACCTCATGCCAATGGGCTATGCCTGGAAAGGGCCTGGATACCCACCACAAAGGGGAAGATAGGTTAGCTTCCCATCTTCTCCACGCCTGGCACGTCATATGTATTGCACCACAGGGAGCAGATTGGCAGGCTCGTCGATATCCATAACATCTATTTCACGTTACGATTCGAGGGGTATTATGGTACACTGTCCGTCACATAGATAGATAGCATCGTCGTGGCTCTCGAAAAACACGGGTACCGAAAGCCCAAAGAAATGCACAATATTGATGGAGATCCTATATATACAACAAGCAGCGAATGTTGTAATTTTGGTGCCAACTCACTTGGCCGTAAATGCGAACCCATCACCACCTTAGCAAAACTTGCCGGCAGCACTGACGTAGCTAACGCTCCCCATCTCCAAAGAACAGTCAAACCAGGGACTTGCATAGCATCCCTTCTAGTCTGCAATATTCTGGTACGATAGCAGCGTAGGTCATGAATGCGTCTACATCCGCTTCAGCAACCTTCGCCAGGCCGATCTGTGCTTCTGCATCCGAAGTGGGCATAGCCGTGACAGGGGTGAGTGCTGTAGGCTGCGGGACAATAGGTGTGCCCGGAGTACCGGCACCTCCACTCAAATCGGGCGTGGTGAATGCAGTGGACGGTGCACCTACTCCTGATCCGCCACTCGTAGTGGTGTCGGCTGTAGATCCGGTGAGGGTTCGCATCCGATTGATGTCCCTTCCGAGATCTCGGTCGGCGAAGCCGCCTGCGAATACGGATGCGCTGAGCATTCCTCCGCTGCGCTCCATCTCCTCCATTTCGTCTTCGTCCTCTTCCACAAAAATAGTCGATCCGAGGCCGGATCGAGAATGACCGTAAGGCGTGCTCGTACCACTGTTTGCACCACTACCACCGTTTCCACTTATTGGAGCGTTGACGTTGGTACGCAGGGGGTTGCCACCGCTCGCGACCCATCTCTTCCCTAATAGTCTCCGGATCTCCTCTTCGAAACCACCAAGACCTCTTCCAGCACTCGGCGCTCCATTAACAGAAATACGTTCTTTCCCCCAAATCCATCGCGCTAAGTATGCTCCCCCAAGTGATGCTCTACCAGGGAATCCAGCGGCGGGTGCATTCCGATGCGGCACGACCTGGGCTGAGTCAACTTGAGTATTCGGCATGAAGACGGGGGCATTGAAAACATCGCCAGCCAAATTAGCAACCGAAGGAAAGTTTGCTGCGGCGCCTGTGACGAGGATTCGAGCGGGAAGTGGTGAATAGTCGTAAGGGTCGAAAGCGAGACCAAGGCTGGACGAAACTGCTGATCTTGAGCCTGGATTCTGAAGAGTAGGACTCGGGATAGGTGTTTGGGCCACATTTCCTCGACTGCGAATATTGCCGAGGACACCTGTTGCGATCATTCGCGACCATCTTACTCTGAAAGATAGGACTTGGCTCTCCAAAAGACACCGTGGATTGGCGCGAAGATCCCGGAATTCATTCACTTTGATTCCCGTCTCGAACCGGAATATACCTTTCACATGCGACAAGGGGAAGCTGTCCCCTTGCAGGAGCCAGAAACTGAATAATTTGTCGTCGAGTCTGGGTAAAGTGATGGTTTTAACAGAATAGATACGGCAAAAAAAATGCTAACCCAATGGATCCGCCTGGTGGTACTATGGCCACTAGCCGATCAAAAGCACTCCAACTTTTCGTGTACATATCTCTAACGAGAGCGCGAGGGACATCCGCGTTTCTATTTCAGTCCCATGAGCCCTCCAGAATATTACCAGCGCATCAAGCTGAATAACGCTCACCGGCTTGTCAACATGGCGATATATCTTCTTTTTTCACTCACGTCTTGCGCGGGATGAGGGAACAGACTGTATAGACGCGTAGGAAGATAGTGCTGAGCCGGTGTTAGCAGCGTATCCATAGGGCCAAATGACAAAACAGCGTCTGCAGGTGAAGGGCAAAGTGAAAGATAGGCTGAAAGATAATCCGACGTAAATGGCGTAACAATTGTGTCTGAAGAAAGCGTGAGCTAGGGATCCCGACGAAAAAAACAATTGTCAGGTAAACGTACCAGGCTCGAACTTATATCTCTCGCACAGATAGCGTGACACGTTGGCTGCCCTCCTTCCACTGGAGACCTCTACATCTCCGAGCCAACCTCTGATTCTCCGGCCCTCTTCCCGACTGCCACCTACAATTTCAAGCACACCTTCATCCCAATGTCCTTGCGCTGGTCCGTTTTGCCCTCCCCCATGGACCCACATGCCAGTCGCACATGCTTCAGCTTCACCCATGTTGACCCATTTCCCACATATCAAGCTGCCCAGGAAAGTACTCGCAAGTTGTACCTTGCCCGTCCGTGCCCACACATCTGATGTCCATGATTCTCGAATACGCAGAAGCTGTGCAGAAAGGATGGACGCGTTGGCGCACGTGCCAACACGCGCAGCCATGTGATCTGGACCTCCAAGAAGTGCCTCCAAGGCGAGGGCATGAGTGTGCGCTGACGTATCTTGAGCGACAGGAGTGTTCGCCAGTGAAAATGTATTCGGAGGTAGTTGAGAGTGCAATGGAAGTCTCGGATCCAGTGCGGGGAATGATGGAATGGGGGTAGATTTCCACCAAACTACCGCGTGCTGCGAGGTGAAGCGATATATATAAGGGGATTCGTGTGGTACAAGGTCTTCGTCAAATTTACCTGAGCGCATCCACCGATGGATTTTATTCTCGAGACATCGTGATTTCTGGACAGCTTCTCCAGGAGAAAATCTGATCAGGGGGTGAATGCGGTTCCGAGCACGTGGCAGGTAAAGTTATGATCGGGCAAATTCCGAAAATCCCAATTAGTAAATCCTTGTAACGAGAAAAATTTGATTCCGTTAGTTGAACGCACCTAGGGCTTTTACCCACATATCAACAGGCGTAGTGTATGCATCACCTGGAGTCGTGAATATTCCTCCCTGAGTTCTGTCAAGATGGTAGCAAATGTAGCCGAAAGTATGAAAGTGTTAGGGAAAATGATAGCACAGGTGCTATAGGTCAGTAGAATAAGCATGTAGGATCTGGGGAAAATGCGCACTGGTACTCTGATAGTTCTGTGTCAAAGTCTACACACTCTACCCCAACAAGTTCCAAGCTCTCATCCACAATTGACGCGCGTAGTTGATCGGTAGCAAGCTCAAGGCCAAGAAAGAGAGCAGGACCACTTTTTGATCCTGCGGGCATCTTCGGCTCGATAATCAAACGTAAATTTTGGAGTTATATGGTGTCTGGATCACTATCGGTATCGGATGGTATAAAGTCCAAAGGATGCTGGTATGGGTATGGGCTTGTAGCGCAAACGAGAGAAAAAAAAGCAAGATGTTGCGATAATCTACGATGCTGATATGATAGATTGGGCGTCCTTGGGTCGTGATAAAAGCCAATAAGAAGAGTAAAAACAGAGAGAAGAACAATGAAACGATGACCTGAATTCGATTCTCAGGCTCACGCGCTCACGTCTCCAAGCCTATGTCCGTCATCCAAGGACTTTCTCACGCTCGACGCGTTATTTACATTGGCCACTTTTGGTCCTATGCGTGTACACTCAAAATTTAAACATAAAAGAAAAACATATATAATGTAGTATTATTCGCAGTCAAGCTGGAATTTTGTTCTCATTCTGCGTCTTTGACCTCATTAAGCTCGTGTGCAAGCTTTACGACATCGTTCTACATCAAACTGTGAGTATTTTCGATTATCAAAAAAGGCCACGATATTCACCCCTGGACGCGAAATTTTGACTGCTGGGTCATCTTCCTTCGCAATTCGAGTCACTGTGTTCCCCTGAACATTGTAAAGCATTCCTTTATCAGTAAAGCGGACGAAGACCCTGCTTTGCGCCACACCTTTTTACTAGTTACCTGGGCTTTCCCTTTTTCCACAATTTCTTCGACAGTCCCAGAGGGGTTTCCGCTGCCCCACTTCCAGCTTTGAGGAGGTCAGCATCAGAGTGATCAAGTATATTTTCTCTCTTACGAGACTTCTTGACCCTCTTCTAATTTGTCCGCCATTGCTCAAAAGAAATTTGCTGGTTGTTGGTGGGAATGACGTTAATTTCTACTTGGTATGATATGCAGACTGAGAGAATATCCGAGTGCTAATTTCCAGAGACCTTTTAGGGGTTTTCGAAATCGAATTCGACGTCATGGCTCGCTCGGGTTTGCGGTCTCCCTGTCAGGGTCGGGCGATTGAGATGCTCAATCGTTTTGCGGTGGAGACTTGGAGTTATGCCCGTCCGATGCGGCTCGAATCCCTCTTCGAAAAGGGTTGCCGCCGCATTATGAAAGAAACAAAATCAAATTGACAATCGACCAGACTGGAAATCAGGCCTCTAGAGGGCTCATGGCAATGTATCGCATTCCGGCAGGTACATACATGAACTGATTGTGAACTGAGCCAATTTCGAGGAGTGATACACGTCTCGAGAGGACTATGATACTTATTCGTATCCAACTGAGCTCACCCAAGTTCTACACTCCTCAAGTTCATGCTGTAACAAGTCAACATGGATCAAATTGGACACATCCCTGAATGATGATGATGATGGCTTACATCCGAGATCTGCAGCAGATCTTTCATGTCCAATACAACGTTGTCGATGGCATACATCCCCGCACGGACATACGCCTGCCACATCCCTGCCTGCAACTTCAAGCCAGATTCCACTTGATTGTGGTCGGAAGGCTGAGGGGCTCTGGGTCGACATTGCCGACACCGGGCTTTCTCATCAGCATGGGACTTATACTGACGAGCGAGTGACACCACGAGGCTATCAAGGAGTGTGGCTGCGGTAAGAAGAGATATACGAAAGCGTAGAATGTCAGGTTCTGGAAAAGTAGTCAGTCAATTTTGTATACGTAGATTCCATCATCTCCTCAACCGATGCACAACCGATGCACATCACCACAAAAGCTAAATTATCCCACCTAACAAAGAGTCGAAGAGCTTCTCCCAAATTTCTTTCTGTACGATTTCCCAGCCGCCGTTGACACATTCCACCACTTTACGAAGTGTCGGTGAGGCAATCCATAGTTCGTCCAAGAAAGACTGAGGGGTATTGCTACCGATGCAAAACGAAAATGCCAAAAGAAGATCACGCTGGGTTACCTGAGAGCGGAAAGATCAGGTTTCTATGAAACAGCTTGACCGATTGTTTTATACCTCTAAATCTTCGTGGGTTATTTCATGCGGCGCCAGTTCTAGAAAATCAGACGCATAAACTGGGTTAAGTGGAGGCAAAAAATCGCGATGGAGCTGTATACGCCGCGTAGATTTAGCACGGTTTACGCAGTACAAGGAAATGAAAGTAAAGCAACCTTGACACTCAATGCCAAACATCCGATTGCAATATCCCAAGTGACAGATTCTCTACCACCTTTCCAGATGCCCCACGTGAGCTCGCCATCGTACAGTCTCTGTCTGGGCGTTAACATAGGGGTATCCATCTCTTCCTCCGGTTCACTATTGCCAAGTTCCTCTTCCTCTTCCTCCTCGTCCTCATCCCAGTCTGGTTCATTCTCTTGTTCGTTTCTGTCCTCGACGATAGCAGACAAAGTATCGCTGCAGTCTCTTGAGGTAGGTACCATATTGTCAACAAGCGAATTGTCTCGGATTATAGGCCTTCCACCGACTACATTGAAAAAATATCGCATGAAAAGATATACGGCGTGGAACCGCGTTTCAGGAGATGTGTTCAGCTGCTCATACAGATCCGTATATGTATATTGTTGTGGTGTCTTGCTGTTGGGTGATCCGGGCAAAGATTTCGACAATAGCTCTGGGAGGACCTGGCGCATCAATTAATAGGCGGTAACAAATGCGCGCAATGTCAAATACGAATGGCTTACATCAAGCATCCACCCGATTATCCCCTTCCGAAGCCCGTCCTCAACGCCGAGTGAACGCGCCCATTGTAGACGGACACGATGTCGCATAGGTTCCGGAGAGGATTTTGAGTCGACACTTACTGACAGAGAACATGTATCGGAATCCTCCCAGTCGTCCTCTTCGTCCGACACGGAGCTACCTACGCTCGTATTTCGACGGTTTCTCTTGTTATCCTTACTTTCCTGAGTGCGCCGGGCAGTATCAAAGCCATCGTGTTGTCGTTCCTGAATCTCTTTCAATAACAGAAACTTGATGCGTTCCTCTGCGTAGTCCTCAGGGGATAACAAAGGGAAAGGAGCAAACTCTGGCACTGATGGTGGAGCAATGATGGGAACAGGTGGAATCTTTTGCTTTCGGCAAGGATGATCGGGAACAAGACCGGGCGGAGCCCTGCGCACTATAGGGTCCGGTAGAGGAGTGACAGGAACAGTTGGCGGATAATTGGTAGCATGCTTGGTTGGAGGTGAACATTCTTCGACCTTGGATAAATGTGGGATCTAAAAGGTGAGAGCAAGACAGTTATCTCGAAAGCGCATACATCTACATTGCCCGATGTATAAGATAAATGCACAAACCGTATCAAAATCATCTCTGCATTCGCGAGGTGAAACCTGTGATCGGAGCGATTCCGCTCGGCGAAAACTGGCGGTTTGCTTGGTGTGATATACTGTTCGATCTGCGAGATTTTTGCTGCTGGCTCTGATTAATTGTGGATCAAATTTGCACTTCTTTGACAATGGACCCAGAACAAGAGTCGATTTCTGAGATTCTAGGGAACGCTTTCGTTTTTCTGACTGTGCGCTACTTCCATATCTTGGCAGTATTTTGCCGACTATACTTTGTGGTAAGGCGATAGTGTTTATTGGCCCGAGCGAGAGAGCATTATGAACGGGGTGGATATTCTTTGCTAATATACCGGCCGGTGTAGAAGTTGTCGCGTCGAGTGACAATGAGATTTTTATAAGGGTGTTGTCGCGCTGGGCTTCGCGAAGTCGACAACTACTCGGTTTTGCAATTTTCTCGGCAGGTTGAGGTAGCTTAGTATCAAGACTGAAGAAACCACTCGTGTGGCTGGTGATTGAGTTCGTACTCGATATATGTGTGGCAAGATTCATCTTGAGCGCTTCGCCGTGATTCAAGCCTCTTGGAAGTAATTGAAGTTCAGATAGCGCAGAGGCAGCGAGATCATCCTTATCATCTTGAATGCCCTTTCTATCTTCAATAATATCGAGCAAAAGGCTTTTTAATCGCTGAGCACATGGACCTTGGATAGGAACGTTTGTATCGTGAGTAAATGGGTCGCCATGTTGACTGTCAATTTGGGAACTGTGGCCGCGTGTCTCATAACTTGGTGTTTTGTCAAGGGTTGAAGTGGACGTGTACGATAGAGGCGATTCCGCAGACGAAGAGGAAATCGGGATGCACGCATCGGAATCTAGACATAAATCCTTTGGAGATGAGAAAGGCAGAGAGGTATCAAATTGAGCGATATTGGAGGGTGATGAATCGTCGTGGCATGTACCAGGTGAATCGGTGTGTAGATATGCGCCCTGCGAGTGATTGAATGCGCCTGAATGGTGTACTCGTCGCCATGAATCACGGCCAGATATTGGAGTGCCGAGGGAGGTGGGCGAAAAAGACACTAACATAGGCGGTGCTGCCTGGGTTAAACTTTTGGAATCGTTAAGGAGCCTGATGCCACCAACGATGGCGCTCTCCAGTGAACTTGAAGTGCACGAGTAGTGAGATGATTTCGATGATTCTGATTCTGATTCTGATGCACCGGAGAAGGAATTCATCCCGTTTGATATTTATCGTATCCGAGTTTGTTTGTCGAAATTTGTGATTATCAGCTACGTCACGGAGGAATGTGAAAGGGAAGGTCAAGATAACTCTGATAAGCGCAGGTGAACAACACCCATTTTCCATCAGCGGAAGTTGCCGGAGCACACTTGTCTTTTGAACAGTGGAACCGCATAAATAAATATCTCATTTTACCACAGAATAGTAGCAACGATATAGACAAACAACTAATAAAGTTATGTTTTTGTGATCTTACTATTGAATTGATCACTGAGTATAACCCTCGATAACAGTGCAGTTATCAACCGGTCCAACTTCGCCTCCACTTGTGGTAAGGTCCGACCAGTCCCAAGTACCTGTAATAAGGTAACAATGGAGTTCAAAGATGCATGTAAGGCGGTGAAATAAGTAGTGTTACGTACCAGTGCAAGAACCAACACCGCAATCAACTGCAACCATGTATGCACCGCTCGCTGTATTTACGGTAGTCGGGGAACCGTTGAAGTTGATATCCTGCGCGCGCTTAATGAATATGGGGGTATATGAAGGGTTATCAGCCTTGACTTACAGAGATGTCAACACCAGTGCCGGGAGTACCCAAGGATGCGGGATAGCTCTGAGAAGGATAAATGAACAAACGGACAGCGTAATGGAGGTATAAAGTCTACCTGGGTGATCAGGATGCCATACTCAGTGCAGTTAGTAGCCGTGTTACCCTTTTCGAAAACGTGAGAATATGTTTTCTTGGGGGGGGGGCAAAGCAGACTTACCGAGTATGTGACGTCGGTGACGGTGCTGTTGGTGGCGTCAGCGTCAGTCTTAATGCGGAACCCTTGCTGGCTAAGGCGGTTAATGATTCAAATTAGCATTATGGTGGTGATGTGATATTTACGACGATACTTACCTGTTGATAACGGTGTTTCCAGAAATCGTGATCCCAGATACAACTACGTTGGATGTGATGGAACCCTTTAATAGGCTATTTTAGAAGGAGATTTATATCAATGTTATTGCATGCTTACGATCGAGATACCGTGACCCCCTGAGCAGTAGTTGTCGCTGAAGACAATATTGGTTCCCTTGTTGATCGCCAAGCAATCATCCTAGCATGTACCAGTGAGAAGTATGTACTACTGTATAACAGGGCTAGCGTACCTGGTTGATGACCGTGCTGTTGTTGAAATATGAATTTTATATTGGACGCAAAGATACATCATATGAACTAACCTCCCGGTGATAGTCAGATCATTGGTGGATACATCAAACCCATCAGTGTTGTGTCCTAGAGAGCGATTCAGTTACGCAATAAATATTTGGGAATGTACATACCAGCTGGAAGACCGTTGCTCTGGGAGTTAGGGTAGTTTCCTTGCGCTATAAAAAAATACGTATTGAGTCAAATTCAAGCAGCAGGCCGGCATTTTCATACTGTTGTCAACAATGGTGCCGGTCATAGTGAGTGCGGCAGGATTTGAGACTGAGAAGCACTGAGCGGGTGAGTTAACAACTTTGACATTCTAGAGAATATTCAAAATTTTGGTATTAGTTTTCTTGTAGTGAGGAAATCTACGGACGTTCATTGTGCCCGAAATTTCGATCCTAAATTTATGTTAGTTTTGCAAAATTCATAGCAATATATAGATTCGTACTTCATCATTGGGTGGGGTTTGGTTGTGCCACCGTTCGTGCCAAGACCGTCCTTGAGCGAATAATGTTAGTAATCTAACGTGTAAAAGAGAGGAAAATGGTACTACCCAGTAGAAAGGTCCTCCACCATCGAAGATCACGTTATTACCATTAACTAAAGGTCATGCCTCTACAATTAGGAAATGTTACAGCGATTGCAAATGATGCTTACACGTGATATCATTGCCTCTGCGGAACAAGGTCAGAAATAGGAGCGAATTACAAGTTTTCAGGAAATACACACTTGATCTCGAACAAAGGTCCTGCCCAGCTGACGTTGCCGAATTGAACCTCACCAACTGTGGCCTATTAGCGATGATCGCGAATCACAGAACTCGAAATCTAAACGTACGCATGTTGACGGAGGTGCCATCGAGCAGATCCAATGAGAACGTTTGGCCGGCGGTAACAGTGAATGCCTCAATATTCACGGTGGTGCATTCCACTGCCGCAGCGACATCGTCTAAGGAAGCGATAGTTCCAGTGCAGCTGCTGCTATCCGATGCTGGGGCAGCGACTGCGAGAGAGGTCAAAGATGCAAGTGTCAGCAGAGAGAGCATGTTGAAGTAGAACGGAATCCCAAGATTGCCTGCTGGAGAGAAGGGAAGGCAGCTCCCTTTTTATAATCCCTGCATCGAAGCAAAGGCGGGCCGGTCGCAGCGTGACCGAGTTCCAAGGTTATACTCTGGAAATACTGCTCGCGAACCGTGTCGAAAACCACTTTTCCATCTGAACAAAACATCTGAACAGACGGGCCGTCACTGTGGTTGTTAGTAAGTGTTTCACCGGATTTTATTTTGGGTCGTTCACTTAATATTTCTAGAAACGAAAAGCAACTTTAACGACACGCGGGTAGCAGCGGCACCGAGACGTATTCTTCCAAGATAGTGTGACGTCAAAGAGCATGTGAAGGTGAAAGCGTAGCATCATCTGTATATCCGTCGGACAGGTACGCATACAGCCGCTGGATATTAATGCAAGAGATCACCTATTTTAAATCCAAGTGGCAAACATACAACCAACAGCATAGAACTTGTGCGCACTTCGTGAGTGTGAAGGAGGCATATGCTGAATATCTGCAACGATACAGGATGAATGTTGGATGTTGCAACTTGCATACATACATACATACATACAACATCATCTCCCACGCGTTGACTTGGAGAACTGAACACTTGATGCGTGAATGACTTCGATCCAAACGGCCAGCGAAATCCGTCAAAGTTCGACTTAAAGCCGACATCTCTCTAGGAGATTTCCGGAAACAACGACAGGTCGTGGTCGTTTTTCTTTTGCGATCTTCTAATCTCGCAGCAAGAGAAAGTGGATGAGCACAGGAGATGAATTTGAGTCTTGAGAGAACGGGATCTGGACGGGAAGTTTGGACCGGGCGGTCCGTGATTCAACAGAGCCCCCTTGATGCTGGCGCGGAGGCCATCGGTGTCGTCCAAGGTGTCGATACTAAGTATACCAGCCGTTGTATTCTGTGTCATCTTTTCCATCGGTTGGGAAATATTTTGCAGATTTACTCCATTGACACGCCCTCGCAATTGAGTGAAATGACAAAATCCCAACCCCGAATTTATCCCATAGGTGCATGTTTGATACGTCAATTTCGAAGCTGAAACCCTTAGGCCTGCAGAGTAAATGCGACGGAAAGAGTCATTGTTCACATATGAAAAGACTTGTAGTCGCAATGAAGCTGCCAGCGGGACGTAGTAATACAAAGAGAAACAACACTTGAACAGTAACCCAAGCAAATTGACATCGTGACTGTGACCAGATTGCTGTTTTATCGAGCCACTACCTGGCACTACCATCCGGTGATACTTGTAGCCTGAGGTTCTCAGTTTCTCACTAACATGTCCTATTTCCTTCCCCATCTGCCCTCTGGCTGGCACGTCGACGAGGCAATCAAATCCGAAGAAGATCGCGTCGTGGTCATTCGCTTCGGACACGATTGGGACAGTCAATGCATGACAATGGACGAGACCCTCTATTCCGTTGCAGAGAAAGTACAGAATTTCGCTGTTATATACCTCGTAGACATCACGGACGTTCCTGATTTCAACAAGGTGCGACGCGGTTCTCCGGTTCTGAAGTGAAGGGGTGGTGTACTGAAGGGTTGATATGCCTAGATGTATGAATTGTACGATCCTTGTACTGTTATGTTCTTCTATCGGTATGATCTACCTTCTACGCTCCACGATCATCCTCTTGAACCGGTTTTGTAGCAACAAGCACATCATGATTGATCTTGGAACGGGAAACAATAACAAGATGTACGTTTTTTAAAAAATTCCCAACTCCATTCTACATTGACGAATGCGTCTTCTTTGTAACATCCAGAAATTGGGCAATGGATAACAAACAAGAGGTTCGTTTCATCGTACAAATGAAATAACCTGGATTTTTATCTGTGACACTCGACAGCTGATTGACATCATCGAGACTGTCTACCGCGGAGCATCCAAAGGTCGTGGTCTCGTTGTGTCGCCGAAAGGTTCGTACTCTCCTCATCGACCCCTTGATTCTCTTTCTCATAATCGTGGTAATCAGACTACTCGACCCGCTATAGATATTAGGTGTGGTGCAACCAATCCCTCTTTCTTTAGTCCTATTTTGCAGTCTGTGTTGTACGTGTATAATTTCAATCTTGAAAACGTCCCTGTCGTGAACAGGATGTCATGACCATAATGTCGCTACTCCCATCCACAAGGTGCCCAACAACAACATTTCATCTCATATTAACTCAGTAGCAAAATGGCTCGACTAAATGTGTGCCCCTCTTCCCAACACCCTACCCGATAGTATTGAATCTAACAGTCTCCCCGGAATTGAGAACCTGTCTAGTCCGACAACGTTCTAATCCATTAACACCGAGTGAATCAGGCAAACATATCCTCCTCCCTAACATTCGTCATTCCATAGCTAGCCCACATGCCTGCAGCATTGAGATCGTCCGTCCCGTCTTCTCTTGTGCCCACTATGCCGTTGACCTCATACACCAATCTTGTCTACATCCGACATTATATAAGCCTTATAACGCATTCTAGTGAACTTAGACTTACCAGACCGAGGGAAACTTTGATTGCGGCTGGGCCAGGGGAATAAAGTTCCAGCTCTTCGTCTTCACGAACGGTTTCATCGCTGCCTTGGTTCTCTCCATCCGCTGACAATCGCTCCTGTCGGCGGATTAAACGCAGAATGTTGCGAGCAGCTACTTCACCCTGTAAAATTCCCGTATGTATCAGTGTCCGGCGTCTCTTAAGCTCTATCGTAACACCAACCTGGTAATAAGCAGTATGGCCTGCGTTAAGCGCGTCAAATGCGTCGGCCGCGTCTCCCACGACGAACATATGAGGATATGCTGTCTCTTTGATTTGGGATTCAGATTGAAGCTCTTCGATGTCGAGCTGTTCAGCAAGTGCATCAGCATCAACGTCAGCGTCGGCGGAAGAGTGGGAAGTGGAAGCTGGGAGAAGATTAGGTGCTGCGGGGGAAGGCAAGGAATTCGAAGCCCATATTGACAATCTGGAAGGTGTAGCGGAGTTTGAGGGCAAATCTGATTGTGAAGAAGGCTCCGCTGTGTCGGTCTGGGTTTCATGTGAAGGTGATTCGTGACGTTCGTCTTGATCGATCGTAGCAGTGTGTAACCCTGAAGGCCGTGGTGATGGAACATTCAGTTGCATGGTTTGGAGGACACGGGCCATTGCATTCTCAGGAACGATTGTTCGTGAATCCATCTCCTCCAGCAACGCGGTGTTCGGAATTTGACCAGTGCAGAGAAGCTGTGGATTGTGAGATGAGTTGAGGTAAGTGATGATCATTATGGACACAGACCAGTAAATCAGCTGCGATTTCTCTTCCGGACATTGTTTTCACTATACGGGGTCCGGTTCCAGCCTTTTGACCAGAGGTTTCACGCACGGACTGCAAGTCCAGTCTCTCTCCAGTGATAACTTCAACATTCAAATCTTCTAAACTCTGTAAAACTATCCGGAAACGTCAGGAAAGAAAGAGACAGAGCTGTATCGAAGACACAAACTTTCGGCGTGTATTGAAGGGTCGAATCGAGGAAGAAGGCGTTTTCTGGAATGCAAAAGCGTGACATGCTTGTTTGGATAGACATCTGCTATATCTGATGCGAATTCTGGAAAAGACGAATTAATACAGGAAGAGATTAAGCATGATTCACGGGACGTACGGATACCAAGTGCACCGCCGCCTACTACAAGCACACTCGACGCGCTTTCTACGCGCTTTTGTCGTCGTTGAAGCCAAGATGTGCCCTCTTCCTTGGTTCCCGTATAAACAGGAAGGTCAGGTGTCTCGGACGCCTTGGGATCATCAATGTTAGATTTAGCCCCCCACAAATCTATTGGGATTGGGAGGTGCGATCCAAGAGCATAGATGGCGTAATCAAAAGGAAGCGACGACTCGGTGATACCGTGCTCTGGAAATGAGCGGGATAGTCCGATACTCTGCGGATTGAGGGAAGTTATCGTAGCATGTAACCGTAGGTGTTGTTCGTTGTTCAAAGGATCGTTGGGGTGGGATGTACTATGAAAGAGATTATCGTAAGGAATGACTGGGACATAAAAATGTTAATAAGTGATCGACGGAATAGGAAGCGGAGTTAACGCACAAGCTTTGTGTTCATGTCCTGGGAGGACAGCATATCGAGGCAAATTGTATATGTCTAGTAGAAATAGCTTTCAGGTTGTGCCAGAAGTAATTTTCAGAATGCATCTTACGATTAATGTGACTAGCAAAAAAAAAAATCACATTGTATGCTGTTAAAGGAGGTTCGGAGGGCTGGATCAAAAACTTACGAATTTCTATCGATCAAGACCACTCTCCAGCCCCGTGGAAGACCTTCTGCAAGGACACGAGCAGCCCTGCAGCCTTATGAATGTCAAATGACTATAAGCTTTTGGCGCCGGTACCAAACAATTGGGGCTGTCGTACCTCCATAGGACCCGCCCATCACTACAACAGTTTTCGAGCCATTGGAAGGAGGAGATGACCTATTTACAATGCCATTGGACATGTTTTGGTAGGAGAAGAGGCGCGGGACGCAAAGAAATGGCTCAAGTTCCGAAAGCAGTGGAGACGAATACCAAGGCTGCAAGTCGCGAATGGCGTGAGGAGGCTAATCTGATAAACAAGCTGATGCAAAAAGTCGTGAGACTATATTAGATA
>MU267729.1:0-59190 GCA_021014935.1 Hygrophoropsis aurantiaca
GCCTACTCTTTAATGGGCATCTTTGATATCCAGATCCCGGTTGTATATGGGGAGGGGGGGAAAGCATTCGGGCGGTTGTTAACGGAGGTTGTTAGTCTCTCGGAAGACATAACTCTCTTGGACTGGGTGGGGCAAAGTTCGCGTCTTAACACCTGCCTTCCCGCCCATCCGAAGTGCTACTATGACACTGCATGGTTATCCGAAAACGCTCTATCGGCCCACGCAGTCTCCGCGGCCAACAGTCCTCGCAATCAAAACTTTGAAAACTACCCCAGCCTATATCGACTTCTCGTCGACCCTCCTCCTGCTCGTCTCTATTTCACACAAGGGAAGCTCACTGTCAACTGCATCATGCACAAAGTTGAAACTCTGAAGTTCCACTACGAGAGCATACGCAGACCAGGCATATATCGATACGACATCTCTGCCAATGGGCTGAAATCCTTTTCTATCAACACCGGGAGGACCATAGCACAGGTGCCCGATGACACTGATAGTGGGGAAGACAACATCATTATACCGACGTATACTGTGGTACGGGTCTGGCATCCTGCCATTTTGTATGACGTACAGGAATCTGGCGCATCGTCTGATCCGTTGCTGTCATTCCAGCAATTGACCAAGCCGTTCATCGCGCTCTTGCTAATGCGACAAGGGGCCGGTAAGTATCGCCGAGTGCCAACTAAGGCTCCGATCCTCGCCATGCTTAAGAATCCTGACAATATCGAGTCCATCACCTCGGAGATCTCGTCGATCGAAATCTCATAAAACCATTCCATCATTCAACGCGATCAACTATGTATGTGATTGGGCTCTGTGGCGTTGTTGATCTAATCTGCTCACCATCGATAACCTATCTCATAGATACCTCAACTTCATATATACCATGATAGACAAGCCGCTGAAGAAATTCACGGATTCAATCCATTCCTGCTTTTGTATCAGCGATATAGGGTGCGCGACTCATTTCCATTCCATGTTTATGCGATTTCCTGCGATTTGTCTGTATCAAACTCGACATCCTCCCGCTCTGCATACACCATTGTACATATCAGTTGTTGTCATTAACGATACAGGGTACACGACTCGTTTCCATGCCATCCTTATGCATTCCCTGCCTTTTGTTTGTATTGATCATTACATCCTTCCGCTCTGTATACACCATTGTATCAGTTTTTGACATTCACGATACAGGTACACGACTCATTTCCATGCCATGTTTATGCGATTTCCTGCCTTTTGTTAACTATATCATACTTCCACTCTATGCATACACCATTGTCCATATTTTGGTTGCACCCGGGTCGCCTTCAAATATATAACATGGTATGTATACTAATAGGGTAGTAGCACGAGACTTACTATCCATGCCTCCCCCTTTGAAAGCATTTTCTGAGCATCGGCGGACTGGCGAAGGAACTCGTCTGTCGTGTCAATTTCAGTGGTCACTACACATAGTGACCATTCTCCAACCCAAGGGAGATCGCCTTGAGAGTCACCGGCATCATCCGGTATTGAATAGGCTATGTACGTTCGGTTATATTCCATTCGTTAGAAAAGAGCGCTCAAGTGATTATAGTTATACTGCAGGCGCTAGCGAAACATGTGTTCGGGTTACGATTGGTCCTTCCGTGGTTCGGCACATCATTAAGTATCCAAATTGTTTCTGATTTGCCAGTGATACACGTTCAAGTTGCATATCACAATTCCGAGTCTACATCATCCTGGCGTCGAATAAGTGTATATTTTATCCCCATATCGTTCCCCCTCGCCATTCACGTTCACATGCTGGCCTGCAGTTGGTCACGCAACGCCAGCGCCAGACTGGTTCTCTTCTTCATAGCGACACTCCTGGCCTGAGCCTCCTGCTGCAGCGGTCCGATGCCAAATTGCTTCCGTTCCGGCTATCCTCTGGCGCCCGCTTCCGCGCTGCCTCCTCGACGGCTTCAGTTCCTTCACTTGGTTAAGTTGAATGTCCCTTTACACACCGGGTAACTTCCAGCCTCACCCTGATGATACCACCCCCCGATCCTTCAACTGTGGCTCCGGGGCCTCAGGCTCAAGCCCTCCCCTTTTCCAGCAACATCTTTATTTTTTTTTCGCATTCGTTGTACGAGCTGATATCCGATATCGACTGTTCCTGGGCAAGTGTCATTCCGTTGGTAGCAATGATAACTACAAACTCTTTTGCTGTTTTAGTTTTATACCGGTATTTTGTTGGCCACACCCAACTGACCCCGGTGATAATATAAGACAGTTGACTATATATAAGTATAATTACCCTGGTAGCACACCACTCTCGTTAATTAAATGTGATCCTAGACGTTACAGTCCCTTCCTGTGTGAGTGCTGGATATATGAACATACGTAACTTCAAGTTGTACATGACTTTTTAAGCACACCACACATGTGTCGAGCCTTGAGGCAGCTGCCTGCACAGTATCAGATACCACGTTGTCCCACTTGCCCCGGAACTGATCCGTCATTTAGTGCTCTTTGACAATCTTAATGAACTACACAGTTGTTCCCCGAATTCACAGAGTGGGGAGGGCAACTTGAAGGGAGGGCTTTGTCAGACAACAACGGCATCGATCCCGACTTCAGTCACACTCACTGACTAGTGACTGATCGACGCATCTGATTATATGAAGTAACAGATATTAGAGCTTTGTCGCTACATGCACACAGCATCGAAGCCGGTAAGGAACTAGCTGGACAAGATTGCCTTCGACGTCGACCATTTTCTCTTTAATTTTTCTTGTGTCAGTGGTTTTTGGAAGGCGAGACCTCCGTGAAATTGCTATAGGATCAGAGCTTCAGACTCGGATGCAAGCAAAACGGTCGACGCTTGTTAATTTTGAGACAGGGTACATAAGAGAAAAAGTCTGTGACCCCGGAGATTCTGTCCAATTTCTCCGTTGATCGCTCCAGTTCGGCTTGTCTTCCCCGGCCGTGTTTCTCACTCGGAGTCACGTCTGCCTTGTTCTTGTTGCTGTATGATTATCCTGCGTTCGATCTGCCACTTCGCTTTTGCGTACGATCTGGTTTGTCTTTCTCTTTTACAATGTTTAAGGACTCTTAAAGATTCTTTCCGGTTCCAGGGCTGCCCGGAAGACTTTGGAATTATCATTGTCAATATGAGCGCTATAATGGTGTGTCAGTCAGCAAGGAGTGACGTGAAGAAAACTGCCATATCAGTATCGGGATCGCGCGCTGCCACTGGCACTTTGCAGGACCTTGAGGCCCGAGGGAAAAAACGTGTTCACGGAATAATTGATGCAAAATTCTAATAAATGTGTGCAAAAGCTGAACGTCAAGATTTCCCATATAAAGAAGGAACGAGATGGCGCCAGGTTGTTTGTAATTTAATTTTCGCCATGCCCTTCGTGCATGCCACTGGTGTGTGTGAGCATAACGATTTTGTGAGGGCTCATTGTCAAGGTGCTTTTAGACTCGTATATAAGTGATACTGGATAAACGACGGTACGATTTCCTATCATTATATGGCTGGCGTCCGTTCCAAACGACTCGTTACACCCCAGTCCAACAGTAGATCAGAAGCAGACGATATTCCATACGGCGCATATCACAGGTTCGACTCCCCACCGGCTGGGGAACCACCAGCAACGTACCCACAGGAAACGTCCATCCCCGCAGGTTTGTAACCACATTAGAGTCCTGTGGCAAATGTTTTTATCTAGGTCTGACTGGCACATAGCAGGTTATGCACGATCGGCATATTCCCCAGAAGATGATGGTAGGCCACCGGGGGATCCCCCTGGCGATCCGTTTGCACCACTGAATGCTATCGTTGAACGAGCAATGCATGCTGCTCATGATTGTGGTCGAGGCGAGGTTTTGGAGGAACTGTACCGCAGGGACCTGGCATCCATGCTCCAAGGTTTGCTTGGACCATCAACCCGTAATGCTCTACTCCCATATCAGAGTGCATCCTACCCACCTCAAGTCATTCATGCGCAACCACCACCACCACCACCACCACCACCACCTCAGACCCAGCAGTTACCTGGTTCACCCTTTGAAGGGTCCCCGGATACAGCGCAGAGACAGAGACGGGTATTTATACAGCCTGGCGCTATCCCGGTAGATCAGCCTCTTGTCTCTCCAATGTCCCGTGCAGCACATGGCTCATCGACTCCCATTAATCTCCTCTCGCCTCTTGATATGCCTAGATTTTCGAATGGGATACCAAGGAGCTCTCCCCCCATTGATAGGTCGTCTGTTCGACCGAGCTCTAATCACAGATCGTCCCCTTCAACGAGCAATGCTGTCTCTTCTATCCCCCCTATACCGCAGAGAGTTTTCATATGCAGAAGCTCCTCTGTGGCTGAAAGACGACCTTCACCCCGCGAATCCCATCGGCTCTCTCACTCTTCTGCAGTCCACGAAGTGCGGGAATCTACCACGCAGAGGAACCCTACTGCTTCCTCTGACACGCGAACAACATCAAGGCAGAGAGTCCCTGTGGCACGAGCAGATATACCACAATCTCCCTTTCAACCCGTTCAGGCCATCCACTCAACCGCGTATGCTTCGCCAGGGTACGGCACACAGTCCATGGAAAATGCGTTCGATGGCAATGTGCAGGCCGTTAATCTTTTGCCGACGGAGATCGTTATCAAAGAAATCCTGGAAGATATTCTTGCTAGTATGCCGACGCGCTTGATCAACACCGGGGATGGGAAGATATACGCGCGGAAGGAGCTCATAGCTGCGTTTTGGTCGTCCGAGCAGTGCAAAGCGCTTCTTCTTAACACCACCCCCCAACTCGCCAAATCACAGCCTGCCTACATCAAAGGAGTGGTGCGGAGGTATTTCGAGTATGCGATGCTCTCTCATAGATGGGAAGACGAGGAGCCCGAGTTCGGGGATATTCAGGGAAATATACATTTGATGGAAGAGCCCGCTGGCATCGGGAAGTTGCAGAGGTTCTGTCGCACTGCGAAATCCTTAGGCTTTCGATGGGCGTGGAGTGATACCTGTTGCATCGACAAGGGGAGCAGTGCAGATCAAGAAGAGTCTATCGCATCCATGTTTCTGTGGTACAGGAACTCTGCAATCACCATCGTGTATCTCTCGGACGTTCATTCCTCATCTGACGACGCACTGAAAAGAAGCTTATGGTTTACGAGAGGATGGACGCTCCAGGAGCTCCTTGCCCCTCGCTTTATCCAGTTTTACAAGGCCGACTGGACCCTCTATTTTGGCGGCCCGGATGTCAATCACAAGCACGTCCCTCATATACTGGATTTACTAGAAGCCGCCACGGGGGTGGATAAGAAACATATCGTCAACTTCCATCCTGGTGTGGAGAACGCCAGGGCGCGGTTGAGGTGGGCATACAAACGAAAAACGGCGAGAGAAGAAGATATTGCCTACTCGTTAATGGGCATCTTTGATATCCAGATTCCGGTCGTGTATGGGGAGAAAGCGAAAGCATTTGGGCGGTTGTTGATGAAAATTGTTGGTCGCTCGGGAGATGTAGCTCTCTTCGACTGGGTGGGGCAAGGTTCGCGTCTTAACACCTGCCTTCCTGCCCATCCGAAATGCTACTATGACACTGCATGGTTGTCCGAGAACGCTCTATTGGGCCGCACAGTCTCCGTGGCCAACAGTCCTCGCATTCAAAACCTTGAAAGTTACCCCAGCTTATACCGACTTCTCGTCGACCCTCCCCCTGTTCATCTCTATTTCACACAAGGGAAACTCACTGTCAACTGCATCGTGCATAAAGTTGAAACCCTGAAGTTCCACTACAAGAGCATACACAGACCAGGCATATATCGATACGACATCTCTGCCGAGGGGCTGGAATCATTTTCTATCGACACTGGGGAGACCATAGCGCAGGTACCTGTTAATAGCGACAGCGAGGATGAAAACATCATGATACCGACGTATGCTGTAGTACGGGTGTGGCACCCTGCCGTGCTGTATGACGTGCAGGAACCTGGCGCACCATTTGATCCGTTGCTGTCATTCCAGCAACTGACCAAGCCGTTTATCGCGCTCTTGCTAATGCGGCGAAGGACTGGTAACTATCGCCGAGTGCCAACTAGGGCTCCGATCCTCACCATGCTTAAGAATCCTGATCATATCGAGTCCATCATTTCGGAAATTTCGTCGATCGAAATCTCATGAAAACGAGAAACACCAGTTCCATTGTTCACCCCAGACTCTTTTTGTATGTGACTTGGTTCCAGGACGTCATAATCTTCTCACCATTGACTACTCTCATAGATATCTTCATATCTTGCATATCAAGGCATGCAGCTACGAACGTTAAAAAAAACGCTGCTAGCCATTACATTAACGGTACTTTATCACGCTTCGGTAGAGAATTCACTCTGTCATTCCATTCCGCATATAGCCAAGCATATTCGCATACCATCACGATACCAATCCGCAATACATCACGATATTCGCCTCTTCTCTAACTACTCCACCGCACGCACAATGTTTATTCTCACCTCCCGCCCCGCTTCTAACTACTCCATCGCACGCACATTGTTTATTCTCACCTCCCGCCCCGCTTCTAACTACTCCACCACACACACCTTGTTTATTCCTCGCTCCTCCAGCTCTCGGCACGTACATATTGTTTATGTTAAAATAACACATCGGATCGTCCCCAGATGCGTTCCCGTATCAAATATCTCGAATCGTTAACGATTCACGCACGTGTCCGAGGCTCATGGCAGTGTATCGATCTATTGGATCCATACGCAAATCTTGGCTTCCGCCACTTCGCGCCTATCGGCACACCGAGTCTTAATAACGTTTTGGACTGCCTGTAATTCGAGTGTGATGCGTGAGCGTCTGGCAGCGGAATGGGCGGAATAAGTTTCGGTCCTACAACAATCACGGGCGGGCGCGTAAAAATCAACGTCGGAGGAGCAACGAGATCAATTTTCAACAGAACACGGAGCTAAAGAGATGACAAGATTGGGCACCTGATCCAAGGGCGGAATTCCTGTAATTCAATATCAGGTAGAGCATAGGCCATGTTTTGGGAGAATTAAGATATCGTTTGCAACGTTGTGAAGTGTGTGGTTGGCATGGCCCCCGCCCACGAGCGAATGTGACAACTTCACGATGATCTGTGAAACTTGTTGCTTACCATGCTGTAATCGTCTGCGTGGCACCACAGGCCCTCAAAATTCGAGTCTGAGCATTGAAAACTGCGCCAATCCGCGGCGATATACAGCGCCCATCCTCACTTACTTTGCTAAAAGCTCGCTGTACCAAAAATATATACCGCACGAAATCAAATAGTCGATATGCAGCCAAGAAGATACATGCAGATGAAGCAGCAAAGGGGCGGTATGGACGATACCACCTAGCTACACCGTACTAATACTATGCGGGCGGCGGCGGTGGCGGCGGTGCTGGATCGTTCGGCGTAGGTGCGCCGTTTGCAGCGCCTGCGTAGCCCTGGGCGTAATATTGGCCGTATTGCTGTTGCTGACTGGCCGCCCATTCTTTGAATTGCGGCGAGTTGACATCGTAGCCGAATTGTGCCCTAAAGTAACGATAGTCGCATCAGTGACCAGGCGAAGATTAATCGTGATGATGTGGACAAACCAATATGCTGCATAAGCATCGGTACCTTCACTGGGTGGAGAACCTTGGGCTCCAGGATAAGGAGGTTGTGCAATACCATCAGGGGGTGGAGGGGGTTGTTCACCGGGAGGCGGTGGTGGTGGGGCATTATCAGGAGGTGGGGGAGCGCCATAACCACCCTGAAAACAAACACAAAGATGTTAGCGAGCGATAGATTAAATCTGTGAAATAACTCACACTCATTGCGCTATACTGCGCATATTGCATTTGTGCTTGGTGTAGCTCCATTTGTTGCTGCATTGCGACACCCTGCGCTTTGCCGTGTTCGGCTCTCACCACTTCTAGCAGGTCCTCTGTTAGAACTTTAGCTCGGGCTACTTGACCTTCGTCTGGACCACTTGAGTAAGAGCTGTCAATGGCGCGAACAAGATTGAATGGCTTTAGTGGGGACTGACGTTATGTGTATGTGCATTGGCTCATCGGACTCTCTGCCAGTTTCCTGGTCAACAAAGCCTGAGCCAAGTCCTTTTATCTGCACTCGTGTCCCCGTCTCTTGTTGGATATATTTGACGAACATGCCCTGCAAAATCGTTCAGAGACAGCGCAAATTTGGTGGGAAGTGTGCATACGGATGGGCCGACCACTTTCGCCCTGACATTGAAGTTTCGTATTGATTCTATAAGCACAGGCATTTTTTCTTCTGGCCATTTACGCTACGCACGAACAGTCAGCAGGCTTAAGGCGAGAGTAACATGCTGTATTACCTTTTCCCGCAAACGGTCTTTTTTATCTTCTACAAGTGATCCAAGGTCTATAGCGAGAAGGTCATTGACCTTGTCTATCGCCTTTTGCAGCATTTCTTTCGAGCTGGCAGAGATATGCAGATAAAGTGGGGGATCCTTCTCTGTAGCTTTTGACCGGTCCGGATACCACACACCCTTCGTGCTCACAGAAGCCCCAGTCTCCTCGTTTATCTTCAAGCGCGTCCCTATATGAGTTTATTGCACGGATAAGCGCTACGGAATCTTACCTCGGTTTGTGTTGAGCCTTTCGTCAACATATACCGATTCCGGACGTCGTTGATATCGATATCATGGGTAAACTCTCCATCATGGGGATCCCTCATGCCAATTTGGTTGCCAAACACCCCCGATGCGCCTCCGGCACTGAACTGAGCAGCGATTTTTGCTGCAATAGCTGCAGCTGCAGCCGCAGCCTCGGAAGCGCTCTTTCCCTCGTCAACTTTGGATGCTTTAGCTGGATAGTCGGTTTCATTTGTTGGTGCGTCTGGTGCTGCTTGATCCCACTTGCGTTTTGAAGACATTATGAGGCCCGTAAAAGTTAAAAGTCAAGTACAACCTCAAGTTCAGTTGTTGACGATGAAGGGTAAAGCGTGACGGTGTGATTAATCACGGGATGTAACACAGCGTGACCATATGTTCCAAAATTGACATCCCGCGCATCTTCCAGACCAAATTGTCAACTGCATCTATAATCTGCAACGAGGTATTGACACGCGACGTAAAGGGATGTCGTCCAAACGCCAACGTACGCCTTCGCGATTATCTTCCCGCCCATCATCTCCACAGCCAGAACCAATGTCAAAGTCATCGCGCACATCTGATCCAGGTAATCGGCCCCTGCTGTGTACTCTGCCGCCTACGTGCAATCCACCACACCATCAAGCCACTGCAATCGCGAATTCTAAAGATCTAGAGCTACATTATGCGAAATACCATGCTCATGTCTGTGAACAACGCGGATGTGGGCTTGTTTTCCCCGACGCACGCTTATTAGAGCTGGTGAGCCACCAAAACAGCACCGATACGCTGGTTTGTTCATACTTACTTTGACTTCACATCGCAGCATCAGACAGAATGTCACGATCCGATTGCCGCCCTGCGAAAGGACAGGGGAGAGAAGATCGTAAGAGACTGCTTCATTCTTACCATCCTTGATGCAACACTCAAGTTTGTGTACGGTATCGGTTTCGCAGTTTGCTTGCCACCTCATGTCATGTCCTCGTTTATTTTTGACTCCCAAGGCACGTCGACTGCATCTCGTGCAAGCTCACTCCTACCCAAAGGAGTACTTCTTTGCTGTCACGAATAAAGGGGTGGGCGGTTTGCTGAAACGGTGGGGCGACGGGGCAAGTATGATACGCGGTGCTTGGAAACCAAGGGAAAGCAGTGGCGAAGACGAAGAAGACGACGCAGAAGATGCAGACACAGATGACGACGACGAAGAATCAGATGACGAGATGAACGGCGAACAAACGCCAAAAGTTAAACATTTTGAGCCGATTGATGATGGCCCCCGCCATGCTCCCAGTACAACAATGAACAAACAGCACCAACCACGCTCACCGCCTAAAGTGAGAGACGGCAGTGTCCCACCAGCTTCCGGCGATGTAGACAGCCTGGCGCAGTCTATGACTTCTTTGTCGCTTGTGCCTCCATCTATACGCTTTGGGCGGGGAGGTAAGAATGGTGGTTTCGTACACCCTGAGCTTCACAATCCCAATGTGAATGGGCCTACAACTTTTCCATCTTTTGGTGCAAGAGGGGGGAGAGGAAGAGCTAGGATAGCGACGGCGGTTCATCCTCCCGCTGGTGGACATCACTCACGAGGTGGCGTTCCCAATGCAGCTGGCAAAGGAGCTGTAGGTGGGGACCCAAATGCTATATCATATATCAATCGGGGTGTGGCGCGGGGCATCCCTCAACGGGGAATAGGACGAGGGGATACCAGAGGCCGTGGTCGCGGGGGGTAAGAAAATAAAGACGAGTGGGGAACAGATATTACGAATACCAAAACCAGGATGGCTGCATAAAATCTTATTGTATCTACGACACAAGGACTTCCCAAGATGTGGGCCTTCTGTGATCAAGAGCAAATACAAGCCGTGAGCGTAGTAGGAAGGCACAGATCAATTCATGGATGTTTAAATTTAGAGACGGAGAATTTCAAAATCATATGATAGGCTCCTGGGATAAATGCGCAAAGTCCACTGATTAAAACAAAACACGTAGGTGCTCTATTTGGACTCTTTGCTTTACTTTCTAGTGAAGTATGGGGAAATTCGGGCTGACTCCAAACCTGAGAAGCAGTCAGCTTGCAACAGACCGTGGAACTAGAGCTCCTGGGTCTGAAATCCTACATCGTCTTGCCTTGTCTCTCCTTTTTTTCCTTATTGTCGAACAAAGTGCCATCCCGACGCAGCGGCCGCTATAACTTCGGTGCGGTGTTTGGAGGTTTTACAAATTTCCATATTAGGCAGTCGTTGTATTCAACCATACAGAGCCTTACGCCCCCCGAGGATAGCAGCGCAATTGTCGAATGCGGGAAAATCAATTGAATTTCTTATTTCTTGTCGCCATAAGCACGAAGGAAACATCTGTGCAAATCGCATTGACCAGTCAAACCGGTTGAAGCAATGGCCATTATTGCTCCAGTTCGGCTTTAGTGGACAATGGAGGCCGGAATTTGCCGAAGTGAACAGAGTTTGCGGGGTCCTGGGGAACAATGCGCCACTTGTTTGGCCACTGTCCTTGTTGTGGGTCCAAATTTACTTCCCACCACTATGCGTACTTTGCATTGCTTTATATACCACCTCAGTTCTATTGTCCAAATGCCGGCTCCAGTCAAAGCGGCCTACAGCCTTTTGTCCCCGGATTCGCTCTTAAGCTTGAGTCCAAGCCAGTGGTGATCCCACACCGTTGAGCTAGTCTCGCGTTACCACTTTCAGCATCTTATATCCTCATCGATTTCTTTCCACTTCATCTACTCCCTATCTTCTTCACTCACGCATCTCTGTAGCTTTAATCTTCAGCACCGATCAGCAGTTTCAGGCATATCTGTCTTTGTATCCCATTCAAGCCACACCTGTAAGTCTGCTTTGTTTCGCTACTCCCCGCAACCGGACAAACCAACTCATACTGCCTCCAGAATATCCGGATCACTCCGTTCGATTTTAATTTTCGTGCCTGCATACCTATTCCATGTCTAGCTGCCAGACCCAGACCGCGCCACAGGTTATCACTATTAAATCTGATCAACCACCCACCTACGCATTTCTTGCCTTCCCGCCTCCCCCGGCCCAGAAGAAGCGTCCAACTCAGCCCCTCCCCTCCCCTCCTCCAGCTTATAAGGCTGTGACACCTTTACCTGCCCGGCGCCGCTCTAATACTTTCTCTACTATTGCTTCGTGGGCTGCCCACGTGCAACCCGGCTCACCTGCGTCCTTATCTCCCCGCTCTCCGAGACGCCGCCCGTCTATCGGTCGCGGTCGCCGACCTTCGATTACCTCAATCCGCGCCACCTCAGGTTCTTTCCTTAACGTCGTAGAAACGCCCACCACCGCACACAGAACCGGAACCCCATCAGTCAGGGACTTCAAGGCCGATTTAACAGCCGTGGGATACACCTCCGTCTTCTTGCAGCTTCCTAACACACCTATCTCGGCGACACTGCCCATCACCCTCACGACGCGCACCGACAAGCACATCCCCGTCCCAGCGACTCCTAGCTCCCCCAACCGCAAGCCGCGCACCCTCTCCCGATTCCGCTCGTTGTCTGTTCTCAAACGCGGGAGATCGAAATCTGCTGCCCCACCTTCCCCCGTTGGCCACAGAATGAAGGCGAAGGAAATTTCCGCTGCTGCTGTCGTAAAGCGCAAGAAAGCCAAATACGCCATGCGGCCGGCTCCCCTGGCCAATGAGCTTGCACTCATGCAGTTTGCTGATGGAGGGGATATGGATTCTCATATCAAGCGCATCATGGAGCAGCAGGCCAAAGCAATCGCGGGCCCGGGCCGCGTGGCTGGTGTCAGTGATGTATATCGCGATGGCGAGGGCGGGATCTGGTGGGACCAAGAGGAGGAATGGGAATACGCCCATCTCCTCAGCGGCAATGACGCCAATGCGCATGGCACCGGCGACCTGCAATGGGTGACTTTCGCGAACAACTCGCCAACTGCTGTGCAGGTCAGCGAGCCCGAAGAGCGCCGCGGCAGCGTGTCCACCCAGGATTCCGATCTGGATCCGCGTTTCATCGTTCACGCCACCGATCATTTTGATGCAGATGACCTCGCCGCCTTCGGCAGCGCACTTGCCCCCATCTCCACTCGCAAACCCGGTATGTCCGTGCTATCGCTCCCTGCTCGTCCTCGCCGCGCTGCCAAACACCTGCGCAAACCTGATTTCCTTGTTGACGCCGCTTTCTCCCGGGCGCTGGCTTCTCCTAAGAGCCCGAAATTCGCCCCCGCTGCTTTTGCCACACCTGCGACCAAGCCGAAAGGCAAGGCACGCAGGCGCCCTGCACCCCTCAACCTCAGCCCTCCCAGCCTGGGTTTGAAACGTCCTACCAACTCTCCGGTCGACGCAGACAAAATCCGCCAGGATTTCCTCGGGTCATCTTTCGCACCTGCTGTTCCCGGCTCACCAGCAAAGCCCAGACCTTCCCAGGAAGCACGAGGCAAATTGACGAGCCGCACACTGAATGTTCCCCATTTACTTCCCAACGACAGCTCGTGGAGCCTTTCGGGCAGGAAGATGATCGCAAAGAAACCATCCCGACTTAACGTCATGGGTCTCTTCAAAACCTCCAAAAGGGAGGAAGCCGAGTGTACGCTTCTGTGAGCCTATTCTTGGTATTTCGCTGCTTTCAACGTTGCTTTCGTACTTTGATCTAAGTTTATTCACTTGATGTCTTTGTATCTGTATCATTTGACTTGTCCAGAGTTGTATCCCTAGCTTGGTTATGTACTATGGCTGGTTCCGATGTTCTGTACCCATTTGTGTCTTTTTGTGTTGTTTTTGTATACCATTACTTGTATAGCATATCTAATAATCGCACGATCTGAATTTCATTCATCTAGGCAAGCCTTCAGAGAGACTGGGGCTTTGGTGGATCGCCATTTAAATAAATATAAGCTCAGTCGTGCTCTTCTTCCTCCTGGCTGCCCCCTTCAAGTTGCTCATTAATCCCGTAGGACATAAGCACAGTGATGGATGATGGCGGATACACCGTGTATCGCTACAAGAAATACTATTTTGGCACCTATCGTTCGCCCCTCCCCAATCCGGACCCGGAAGAGTTGGGCGAACGAGTGCTCGAGGAAGCTCGAAGTGGACTGAGAGCTTGCAAACAGCGCTTAGAAGACAAAATTCTTCGCATCGATGAGCTGATGAAATCCGAAGAGGATGCAGAGGAAATTTTGCCATCCCCAGATTTTATATCTGCAACTGCTTGGGATGCGGGTATTGATACTGAATGGACACATATCATTGATTTGGATCGTGATATCTTCCAGATCAACAACGCTCCGTTCTTCTCATTGAACAACCTTCCTCCACCTCAACTTGCTCTCGTGAATCTCATTGGGGAAGATTCATATGGCAACCTCGCATGTCTGGACGAGAAGTACAGATTCCGTACAATTCAACCCCCCTTGTTAGAAGATACCGCCCTTCGGCCATACCACCAGCTTCTGCACGGCGGGAATAACGCCGTCTCGTATGTTGAAATGCTGGAATTGTCGGAGCATCTCGCTCGAGGAGAAGAAGTCCGGCTGCACCTTTTACAAACGATTGTCGGATACTCCATGACTCTCCGCAACGCCCCCACAGCCATTTTGGAGTTTGGGCTTGCAGCTAACAGAGATGAAATAAGTGACGAGGCGTGGAATTTTGCGATCTCAATTGCAAACATCGCTTTCGCACCTCCGATTTTCTATTCCCTACGATCGGATTGGCTGCCATATCGCTCACCCTCTCCATGTAGTAAACGACAAGACTTCTGTTGGGTTCGCAGCGACACATTGATCCACATTACTCCCCATCTTGGAAATGATCAACATATGCAAGCAGCTATTTCTCGGGTCGTTGAAGAAGCGCTGAGGCGAGACAAAGCTGGGACAATTTATGGCGTTCTGTTCTCATTTTTTCATTGCATCATCGTGAAGATCGATAAGGACGCGAGCGCATCATTCATTCACACACCACCATTAGAATTCATTCCATCCTGGTTCGCCAAAGAACCTTCCACACCAGGCATGACAGCCCTTACACGCCTTGGCTATCGCCTCGACTCGGAGCTCTATTTGAAACCTTTACCATTCCATGGAAAGATGGAGCGGGCGAAAGTCGCGGATGAAACGATGGATCACCCCGAAGATCCAGATCCATACGCAAAAGTTCGCAATGATTGCGGCTACCAGGACCACATTCCTCCTTCAAGAAGAATCCCAGCAGAAATATGGCTTCATATAGCTGCTTTTCTGCCATCAGTCGATAGCGTCCTTCGTTTCGGACTGGTAGCTAAAGCCCTCCAGAAAGTAGCCTTGACGATCTTGCGCAACCCCCATATCGACAACTGGCGTCTTCTGAAGGTTGAAAATTGCACGGAAAGCCCTCAACTCGCAACTGCAAAGTTCGCTGTTGTGCGCGAAGACCATCACAAAATTGTCCACATTGGCAGGGTATCCTTTCATACATGGCAAGATGTGCATTATATACGCATATTTCCGCAAGCATTCAAGCGGGAGTTCTGGGGCTCTTATTGCGATATTGGGTTTATCATTCAAAGCGGAGACTGATGGGGGCGAACTTCATAAGGTCGTTACTATCTTTATCGCAGCTGTTGATTTTTTGTCACTTTGCTGATTTAATACATCCAGGCGAATCAGGTAGTAATATAGGTTTCCATTTACTCCCTAACGGCGATAGCTCATATGTAGAGCCTTTCGGGCAGGAAGATGATCGCAAAGAAACCATCACGACTTATTTAATGTCATGGGTCTCTTCAAAACCTCTAAAAGGAAGAAGCCGTATTTCGCTACTTTAGTTTCAATGTCGCTGTGCGCTTGCTTTCGTACTTTAAGTTTGTTCACTTGATGTTTTTGTATCACTTGACTTGTCCGGAGTTGTATCTGAACTAGTAGCTTGGTTATGTACTATGGCTAGTTCCGATGTTCTGTAGTACTCATTTGTTTCTTTCTGGGTTCTTGTTACAATCGCACTATCTGAATTTCATTCACCTTTGCTCGCATTGTCACCTAGGCAAGCCTTTATATACTTGGGGGCTCGGTGGAACGTGCTGCTATTTATATAACTTGGTCAGCTCAGAGAAGGTTACTACTCCTTGCTCATCGATCCCATAGGACATACGCACAGTGATGGATGACTATGATCGCGGAGCCGCTCTGTATCGCTACAAGAACTACTATTTTGGCACCTATGACCCATCTCTCCCCGATCCGGGAGAGTTGGGCGAACAAGTGCTCGAGGAAGCTCGAATTGGCCTTCAAGCTTGTGAACAGCGCTTAGAAGAGAAGTTCCTTCACATCGATGAGCTGATGAAAAGAGAGAAAGAAAGACGGAGTCCCAACTCCGGGCAATATTACGAATCTGATGAGCCTTGGGATTTTGTATCCGAAAATCCCAGGGGCCCGTATGGCGAATATGATGCTGTTGAATGGATATTTACCATTGATTTGGATCGTGGTATTTTCCATATCAACGACACTCCATTCTTCTCATTGAATAACCTCCCTCCATCTCGACTTGCTCTCCAGGCTCTGATTGGGGAAGATTCATACGGCAAGCTCGCATGTCTGGACGAGAAGTACAGATTCTGTACAATTCAACCCCCCGTTTTAGAAGATGCCGCCGTTCAGCTATATCGCCAGCTTCTGCGCGACGAGAATAACGCTGTGTCGTATATTGAAATGCTGGGATTATCAAAGCACCTCACTCAAGGAGAAGAAGTTCGGCTGCACCTTTTACAGATGATTGTCGCACATTTCATGACTCTCCGCGACAACACCATCTGGCGGTTCGAGCTTGCAGCTAACGAAGATGAAATAACTGGCATGATGTGGGATCATGCAATCTCGATTGCAAACATCGCTTTCGCACCTCCATTATTCTATTCTCAAAATTCACCACGTCGCCCAGCCTTTCTGTGTAAACGACAAGATTTCTGTTGGGTCCGCAGCGACACATTGATCCACATTACTCCCCATCTCACGGATGACAAGCACACGCAAGCAGCTATTTCTCGGGTCGTCGAAGAAGTAATGAGGCGTGATAAAGCTGGGACAATATATGGCGTTCTGTTCTCGTTCTTTCATTGCATCATCGTGAAGATCGATAAGGACGCGGGTGCATCATTCATTCACACACCACCATTGGAATTCATTCCATCCTGGTTCGCCAAAGAGCCTTCCACACCAGGCATGACAGCCCTTACACGCCTTGGCTATCGCCTTGATTCAGAGCTCTTTTTGGGTCCTTTGCCGTTTTGTAGTGCGACGGGTTACCTTGGGGATTCGGGTCCAGGTTCTTCGAAGTTCTTATTGAAGCCTTCACAATTTTATGGACTCGAGATGAAGCGGGAGAAAGTCGCAGATGAAACGATGTATCACCCTGAAGATCCAGACCCGTATCCAAAAGCCCCCAAAGGTTGCGGTGACCAGGACCACATCGCTCCTTCAGGAAGAATCCCAGCAGAAATTTGGCTTCATATAGCTACTTTTCTGCCATCTGTCGATAGCGTTCTTCGTTTCGGACTGGTAGCTAAAGCCCTCCAAAAAGCAGCCTTGACGATCTTGCGTAACCCCCATATCGACAACTGGCGTCTTTTGAAGGTTGAAAATTGCACAGAAAGCTCTCAACTCGTTACTGCAAAATTCGTTGCTGTGCAAGACGATCATTACAAAATGCTCTATCTCGGCGACGCATTCTTTCGTAGATCGCATTCTGTGCGTCGTATACCCCTATTTCCGTCAATATTCAATCCGGAGTTCTGGGGCTCGGACGGCGTTGGGTTTGACATCGAAAACGGAGACTCTGGCGAGGGCGAATTTCATAAGATCATTACTTAACTTTATCGCAGTTGTCGATTTTTTGTCACTTTGCTGATTTAGTACATCTAGGCGAACCAAGTAGCGATATAGGCCGCTAGGTTGATTATAGGTTCCCCGAATTGGCCGTATTCTAGTATGAGTGTACTTCGTGTTTCCGAGCGTACATCACAACACTCCCAGTCCATGTCATATCTTTGACTTCTGGTAAGTAAATTCATCATTGTGGTCCTCTTCATCCATTCGCATGGGGCGTGCTGCGTTGATCAGCGAGAACAATTATCGGCGGTTTGGTTGATATAGCCAGATTTTAACGTCTCAATTGCTTGCGTACATTTCTTTCCACTGTGCCGTGAAAAGGACCACATGTGATCACAGATAAAAAACTTCTTTTGATCGACCGCTGATTCCTGGAAAATTGAATTCTGGTGCAAGGGTTATGTCTTTAGATCACACCTGTGTCCTGATACCCCGGACCCAGATTTTGCCCGCCGTGGAGTGCGCGACCACAAACGACAAAAGTGGGTGAATGTATTTCGGCTCATGTTATGGAACATCGTGGCACAGAAACACAGGTCAAACTTAACCATACCTCCTGAGCGCAAACGAGTATGAAGCGCTGATATTGCGGAGTATTGCGGTCATATCAGACGCTCTTCGATCGCTTACAATTCTCGATCAATTCATTTACGGTTAGTGGTTCTATGTCACGTCTGGTGTCGGTCTCAAAGACACCTGTCAATGCAATGCGCTGATCTCTGCCACTTCCATATCAAGGTCGTTTGGCGCCCTCGAGGCAAGTGGCAGAACGCTTAAGTTGCCGATCAAGGTTCTTCCATCTGTCAGAGTCCTCGGAATATGCCTTGGCAAAACAGTGGCAATACCGCCGCCTCGAGATGGCTTTGATCTCCAGTCGGCAAAGACTACCATGCAACTGATTGACCACCCCGACCCCGACGGCCTCTGCTGCCACCACCATAGAAGACTTGATCCATCAATGACGCTTATTGGCATTCGCAGCCACGGGCACGTATTTAAGGAACCGCCCCGACCTCTACATTCCAATTCACCACCATCAATCAATCTCACACTTCCAAGACCACTCAATCTACAACGATGTCTACACCTGTTCTGAGGATTTTCAGTAGGTCGGCTGGTTTCTTTGACGCAGTGGTAGTTGAATGTGTCCCATATAGACCTTACCGCGTTTGACCTCCCCATGGATCATGGCTCTTTGCTGGTTAAAGTCAAAGTCGGAACAAAAGCCAAGAAAACCGTTACCGCCAAAGTTTCCGAAAAGCATGCCGTTCAGTGGGATGATGTCTTGTGCTTGTGAGTATAATGGCTCATAATCAATGGTGTAACGGGTTGTGACCTGTATCACAAGCGATATACAAGAGTCTCCGATCATCGACCTCCGCGTTATGCGCGGTGACACGAGCATCTTAAAAGCTGACAAGGTATTTCTGGCCGACCTCTTCAAAGACGGATCCAGAGCTCGTAAGTTCGCGATAACGAGATTCCTTCCACCTTCTCACTGACATGATGACACATAGCCGTGGAGCTGCGGTTATATGATGCTAACCCACAAGCGGGACTTTCTATTGGAACTATTCAATTCAGCATCGGTTCATACCGCTCCAGTACAGTCGAGCAAGTTCGTATTTCTTTTATCTAATCTGTAGGCCTCTACTAATAGCGTTATTTACTAACCAGGCTCCTGTTGCGACTCCTCCGTTCTTTCCCACAGTATCACCCTTGCTTTTGAAAGTATCCAGTAGGTCGAATCACCACACCGATTTTGCTTGGCATTGACGCGTCAATGATAGATATTAAGTATACTCCACATACCGGAGCTCACAAGGCGCAATATCAAGTGCGACTTACAATCGGCGACGATAGCAAGGTGACTATAGTCAACAAAAACCCAGGCACTGAACCAGAACTGGATGGTACACTTCATTTGTAAGTCCTTCTGACAAATTTACTCTATGCCGTGCAGCGGTCTGAGGCGGCCTTAGCGACGTCCGTATGCTAAAGGACCTCCAGCTGGAGGCAGAACTCATCCACCACCATGCCATTGTACACGACACACTTTCTGGTTGGACTCGTCGAAAGTCCATGGACAACTTTCAACCATGTGAGCTGCATGCAGTTTCAGCGCTACTATATGGCGCTTATTCAGTTAACCAGCTTCCACCATAAGCCTTGATGTGCATGAACAACACGGAAATCTTATTGGGAAAATAACATTCCGTTTGGATTGTTTAAGTCTTGCGGAATGCAGGGCTGTTCATCAGAACTCCCGCCCACCGGTAAGAATGATTCCAGATTGTCGAATGATTTGTCTTCAATCTAAGGCACCAACAGATCGGCAGAAGCCGCAGTCACAATCCCGTCCCACCCTTTATGCCACCTGTCTTGAGAATTACTAGTACGACATTCTGCCATCTCCCCATATATCTGGCTGATTCGCTCTCGTCTGCAGAAATCAAAGTCGATGACATCTATGAATCCCTAAGGAAGCACACTTTTTACATTCAAGTAAAAGCGGGGGACACCACGCGAAAAACTTCGGCTCTCGCAGCGGATGCGAGAAAGGAAGTCAGATGGAATGATACCTTGAATCTGTGAGAACTCTTACAGTAGGTAGCCTACCCTCCCATCTTATTAACGAGATTATACACAGTGAACTACCAAGCACTCGAAAGGTCGAATTTCAACTCTTTGAACGCAGTGTTATCCACCCTGGTAGTAGATGTATCAAGACGACTAGAGAGGTCACTATCGATGATCTTTTGGAGGACAAGTCCCCTGGACGTGAGTCATTTGTAAGGTTCTTAAATCATGTTCACACTCATTCCTTCAGCAGGTGTTCGTTGCACCGCTCCCCTGTATGATGCGGCTCCCGGACAAGGCATTGAGATGGGAGAGGTCGAGTTCTACATTGACTCTGACATGATCAACT
Organism: Hygrophoropsis aurantiaca; assembly: GCA_021014935.1. Taxonomy (NCBI): domain Eukaryota; kingdom Fungi; phylum Basidiomycota; class Agaricomycetes; order Boletales; family Hygrophoropsidaceae; genus Hygrophoropsis; species Hygrophoropsis aurantiaca. The sequence goes on from MU267729.1 coordinate 20,418, forward strand.
TCGGTGACACCAACTAGTCTGCCCTCAATCATGTATATATTTATTTATCATCGCCGCATTTTATACTTGATAATCTTTCTCATAGTAAATAGTCCAGTTTATTCCACTTAACAACCTGTCCATAGTAATCCGAATTCATGACTGTATCAGGGAACATGCATCGGGGTGTTCCTAAGTTCGAGCGCATGCTCCATCCGAGGCTGTAACAAATTACTTGATTTCTGGCCGCCAAGAAAATCGTACACGTATCGTATTATATCTGTTCTGGATTCATATATTGACGCAAAAGAACATCCGATCTCCCCAATATTATCTCTTCATCTCAAGCATATTCAAACATCTCTATGTCCCCGTTGACACACCCCAACACCACTCGCCCGGATTCCTCGTCCATTGCGACACGACTCCACATATCGTCCTCCTGCACGCCGAACATCATTTCCCTCCTTATTTGCATTCCTTGCTCTCCCTCTCCACCGCTGTCCTGTGCATCGCTGTGGTTATTGCTCTCTTCGATGGAGCTCGAATCGCCAACATCCTCCCCATCCACACTCAGCATTTTCCCCGCTAATCTCTGCCCTCGATCACTGGGCCCAAACCAATCCTCCGTATGACTGTCGAGCCAAAGCGCACTCCCATACTGCCCAAGCACAACCGCCGACTGGCTGAACAGTCTCACCGGCGAAGCGATAGTCTGCACGGCCCTCGGCTCCGTCAGGTATGGCGGCATCAGTGTCTCCATCGGCGGCACTAAATTGGATGCAGTGTGGGATGTCGAAGCAGGGGAGTGAGAGGCGGCGCCTGGAACATACGTGGGATTCGGGACGAGGGAGAAGTGGTGAAGGATGTTCACAGGCCATGGATATATACTCCCGAAACGGATGAAAATGTTGATAGGAGGCGGGCTCCTATGGGTAAAGTTAAGTTGGTATTGATGTTGCTCGGAAATTACGACGTTATCTGCGCGCCATTGCCAGCGGTGCTGGGTGAGGGGGTAGTGAACTGGGGGACTACGAGTAGAGAGTTTGGGCAAGGAATTGCGGCGGGAAGCGACGTTTGAAGTGGGGGTGGGGGTGAGTGAATACGTTTCGATGGTTTGGGCACGGAAGAGAAGGAGATATTCTTCATATTTGTGCATGGCGAGACATTTCTCTGTCTAAGGATTGTTAGCTCGTGGTGGGTGGTGTTTGCTCTTGCCGAAGGGTCTAGAAAAGCCTCGAACTTACAGGTGGTACGACTGGATTAGTGAGTTGGAGCTTTTCTCGTTCAAGGGATGTATCTAAGTCCCAAACCGATATTTCGCCTTCAGAAGTTCGTGTAACAAGTGTAGATGAACTGAGAAGATGGATTTCCCGGATCCCGTCGATGATGTGTATAGTAACAAAAGCTGATTCAGGATCCTCCTCCAAAAGATCGATCGTAAAAGTCTCCGTGCTGTGGATGCAGAAATTGTAAATTCACAGGAAACAAACACGGCAAAAAATACTACGAACTGAGCAAATTGCATCACCAGCATGGCGGGGCTGGTGGGATCTGAGTTGATCACAACCCCGCCGTATGGTCCATCGATATGCTTCAGCTTCGCCACGCATCGTGGAGTCTCGAGGCTCACATCCCAGCACTGGATGATGAACTTCCGTGGTCGGGCGGTCATACTCACCGATATCAGCCATCGATTCTCACGTCCTGGCAGGAAGGACAGAAAAATAACTCGGGAGTCGGGTTCAGCGCCTTTGATTATATCGATGTGTCTGGTGTGCTTGGGAGAGGAAGAGGACCAACTGCGTCGGAGCGCGAGGGCTCGACAAACAGCGGATTCAAGAGACGGTGTATCAAGGGAGGAGATACTTGCGTCAGTGAAGTTTAGGATCGGGAGGTTTTTCTGGAGGACATGGATCCGTAAGAGTAGAGCCCATAGACTGCGAAGTTGGGTGACGGAGAAAAAACTCTTGCTGGTCTGTCAAGCTATCGTTCGGCGGTGAAATTTTTCAGATTTAGTGAAGATGACTGACCTGCCGGAGTGTTAGAATACTCTTCAATGGGAGATATACTATGATATCGAAAAGAACATCAAGAGGAATGGGTAGAGAAGGACGGATGTCCCACGTAGAGAGAGACATAGTTGTAACTATTGAACAATCCATTGGTAAGACGATCAGGCAATTATCGCAAAATCAAGCGACGTATATACGACAAGCTTTAATCGCTCTCGAAGAGAGAAGAGAAACAGAAAGGTGCGAGCAGGTTGGCCAACACGAGGATAAATACTCTGCTGCTGCTCGGTTCTGTGCTGCAACGTGCTACCCGGGATACAGAGGAAACCGAGGGGCCAGGGGGGCGTTATAACCGTGGCAAACGCGCAAGAACTGGGAGACATGGAGAAGACTTATGTATAAGCGCGTGAATGGGCATCCCGATTGTCTGCAAGGCGGAGGAATCGCTATCGCCGAGAGCAGCTGGATACTGTTTCAGTGAAGCACAACTTACTTATATGATGAACTTGTGATGATGATCTAAGTTGCCTGGTCTTCTTTGAGGAGAGTTTCCGCGTGCCTCGCTGATTTTTTGGCTGAGAGGGTCTATGTATGTACGTTCGTGGGAGATAAGAGCTAGGAAAACGATCAGTGATCAACGCGACACGCCGATATTGAGAGAATGTTTTTAAACGGGGTCGAACATGGAAATAAGGATGGGCGAAAAAAGCGGACATTGAAGTATAAAAATTCAAGGATACTGGCAGCAGCATGTGGGTTTGGGCTGACCTGTGGGTGAGGCTGTTAGGCCTTTACAGAAGAGCGATGAAATCGCGCTTTCTAGGTATGGACCTTGTAAGTTCGTGGAGGGTGCAATCCGATCCGATGACCCTTGGTAGGAATATTTTCTTTTTCGTCCAGCTTGGGGACCGAAATTCGCGGAAGTGGGCCAAAGAATCATAAGAACAAAAATCAAACGTCATAAATCATGATCAAACATGCGCCACATATTTGTTGTATTTCTGTTTAGTATCGCGACAACCAAGCCCAGTGAAAGAACAGGGAAGACCTTATTATCCTCCTTCATCACGCATTGGCATGAACTCGAAATGTAAGTAATGATCGCGGTGGAAACGTCGGGATTACGATGCTAGCAACGTTGTTACGACGACCGACTCGGACTTACTCTGTGACGTTTCCATCAGTCTTTCAAACCACCAAATGATGGTCCAAGATCTGCTCGAAGGTCAATTCTGACCAGAATACCTTCAAAGCCTCACCTCAGCTTGGGAGGAGATTAGATGGTTCCACGGGGGTCTCGACTTAATTTTACCTCGGCAGCGCTCTGAATTTATAATTATCGTCTGGTCCGGCTTTGTGGTGCCTAGAAGCGCGTGTTGGGCGCCTTGGCCTGTGCTTCCATGCCGCCAACTGCGCCAGGTGTCTCACCTACCAGTTCAATCAATCCCACCACTACCGTCATCATGGACGATACAGATCGCAGACCTTCACTTGTACGTGACCGCCCTTCTCGGCCACCTTTACCGCTGGGACCACGTGTTCGTGCACGTTCAAAACGCTCGCTTGATTTGAGTGTAGGCTCCGGTCCCGCCTCGATCGACGACAATTACAGCGATACTAACAGCCTCACTTCACCCATTACATTCACATCACCATTCAACACCACTCGCCCGACTTCACCAAGCACTTGTCATACTTATCCGCCGGACGAAATTAAATCTCTTACCTCCGTTTCCTCTGCTCTCACCTTACCTGCACATACTGACGTGGGGATCCAAGTAACACCATCACCTCCGCCGACACCCACGGTGTCAACTTCAAAGGTCACTCCCACTCCCTCATCTGTCCCGTTGGTGCCCCTGCCTGCGGTCTCTCTCGAATCCATACCCATTCCATGGAAAGGTCTCCCGCTGGAAGTAGCTCAATGGACGTTTTCGTCCGCAGAACTCCAAGAAATCGTTTCCCGCGCCATTCGGTTATCCGCAAAAGAGTCCTTTGTGCGTCTCCTATCCGTTACCGCCCTTGACACAGATATCGTGGTAGAATCCGACCGTCTCGATGCACTTCGGCTTACAACGCAAGCTAAATACCGCTTTCAAGTACAACGTCGCATGATGCTCCTACAAGCTCTAAATTCGACCGTGGGCGCATCACTCAACGATCCCAGCGTGTTATTAGGCTTGATCGCGCAAGTTAATGAAGTTACCGCAACGTGTGACACGCTGCTAGCAGAACTGGTCTCCATCACGGATCAGCAAGCGCAGATATCGAGGGTTCAACATCGCCACTGGTCCAGCGCACTAGGGATTGCCTTGAGAAAGTTGAGTAAGAGCTATGAAAGACAGGGCGCAGAATTGAAGAAAGCGCAGGAGAAAATGGAAACGCTGAATGATGAGTTGGAAGAGGCTTGGCGGGAAGCAGAGACTATGGCGAATGAGTTCGACAATCTGGAGTATAGTGATGATGAGGAAGGAGAGGAGGAAGATAGAGAAGGTGATGACATAGATGCCGACGAAATCACCCTGGGCGATATCAGCACAGACCTCGGGGAGGTAGTCGGTGTCACCGCAACTGCTGTGCTTGCCAAACCCACTCTCATCATCAACCATCCAACAAAGCCACGCCTCCAAAACGACGCAAAATCTATGAAATCCGCTCGGAGCAAGCGGAGCACAAAGAGCCAAGGTGCAAGCCGACAAAGCAAGGTACTGGCTGCTAAGACGCGCAGTCGCGCCGCGTCAAATGCCAGTCTGCGACTACCAAAGTCATTAAGAGGGGGTAGTTCCGCCCCATCACCAATCGATGGACCACCGGTACCGGCCCTTCCGACGCAAGGAGGCCAGTCATTTCTTGACATGGATAGTGTGGATACCGAGTGCGTGCGCCCGATTCAAAAACGTACGTCTATCTGCACATTTCACCCAAATTATGAGCTATCTGCCAACTTTATCCACGGCAATAACGTATTGTGACTGATCTCAATCCACAGGCATTCCCAAAAATCCACTTCCAGAACCTCCACATACAGCTGGACTTCCTCGAACAAGTATCCCTGCTATTTGGATGGGCGCTGACATTCCTACTGACCGTCCTCGACATGGTTCACATGCACAGCTTGACCGTTCAGGATCAGAGGTCTTCAAACGTGCTTTGCATAGGGCCAATCTTGATCGTTCGCAGTCGTTGAACATTCACACCACTTTGCGAACGGGACCTCCATCATACCAACGCACACTGTCTCCCTTAAACCAACCGCCAGTCATCCGACGGCAGCCAACTCCTCCGATTCTAAATCAGATCCCCCAAGCTCCCTCTCTCGTGACTCATCACACTGATCCACTTCCGAATTATCGGTCACAGACCCCTCCAACCCTCAACCACCGCCCACAAACGTCTCCAATCCTACGGCTACAGACCCAGTCTGCAGCACTTCACCGGCGATCCGATCCTGGCTCTGCGGTTGATCGTGAACCTGCCTTCCGCTTTTCCACTGTGCGTGAACTGCATTCGGCCTCAGTTGCGAGTGAAATAGATGGGCAATCGGCACCGGGGTCTGCAGTTGATCTTGACCAGAATTCGGATGGACCCGGGTACGAAGATACGAGCCTGAGACGATACTCTGTCAGCCTTCCTCCGTACCGCTCGAAGGATCAGGAGTCAGTAAATTCGCTGCCCAGGGTCGGAACATCTTACACTGGATGATCTCAATGTTAATCTATGTCCCACTGATGCGAAAGTTAGATGCACTGTCGGCTTTCCTCTACATACGTCGCGAAGTCATATTAATGACCTATACTACTCCTACCCCAGTTCTATCATTTACCCCTTCCCCTTCGCGCTCTTTCTGCCCCTTTCACTAAAGAGCGCTCACACCCATATCCACGTAGACTCCCCTTTTCCCCTTCACTCGTTTCCCTGGAACTTCAAGGCGTCTCAGCTATCTGCATTCTTTTGCTTTCTTGCTTGAAAACTGCAATTGTATACTACCCATCCATATCTACCTCTTTCTTGACTGTTGTTTTATCCTTGCTGTCTGTCTGTTATCGAAGTACTCTGACACATTAGTTGCATTGTTGGCACCTGGAATCAGGATATTCGAGTATCCACACCTCATCTTTGGATTTCCTCAACCAAATACTTTAACTCAAGCAACATTCTATATCCTGAATGAAATGAGGTTTGTTTGCAAGTTTGAAATATCAAACTGTTGTAAGCCATTCTTGGGCGGACGCGATTTTTCGGGAGCACCAGAGGCTATTGCCTTCTGAATATAACAAGTACAAACAAACGCCATATCAAGTAGCTCCTCTGCCGAATGACAACGTCACCGTTTGCCATCATCTCATCTTCAGACACTTCTTAAAATTATGGCGTGTCCGTCATCACTTTTCCCGGCGTTTCCCATTCCGCCCTTGCCTCCCTTTTTCAGACTTTATCAAGTAACCGAGTCCTCTGCCGAATGACAACGTCGTTGTTTGCCATCACACCATATACAAAAGCGCGATCACACAATATCGAATTCTCAATCCCAACAGCATACTACCAGGATGTCAAAAGCCCAATCTGCACTTATTCTTGGCGCTACAGGCGCAACCGGAAAGCATTTGCTTTCTCAACTCCTTTCGTCTCCCCACTTTTCGCGTGTTGGCGAATATGGACGGAGAGTGTCTTCTCTGGAAGGCAAAGAGGATGCTATAAAGTCAAAACTAGAGCAAAAGGTAATCGACTTTGAGAAGCTCGGGGAGAGTGGGTTAAAAGACGGGAAATGGGACGTTGTATTCATAACGTTCGTTTTCTCGCCGCAAACTATACGATCAAATGGTATCTGATTGTTGTATTTTAGGCTCGGGACGACGAGAGCAAAAGCCGGAAGTGCAGCCGCTTTTGAGAGAATAGACAGAGAGTGAGTGCAAACTACCCATCACTGTTAAACGATCCCTCACCCCGAACAGATACGTCGTGAATGCCGCGAAGGAAGCTAAATCGGACGACCCAGCTCATGAACAGCGTATTGTATACGTCTCCGTGAGATTCCCTCCCCTTCACTACGCTCTTACCCGCGATACTGAATGGTATTCACAGTCGGGAGGGGCAAACCCCTCGTCGCCCTTCCCGTATCTTCGGCATGTTTTTACCCGCTTTCGCATATAATGATGCTTATATGGGTGTGCTTACAGGAGTAAAGGACTCACTGAACAAGCCCTAGCAAGCCTCGGATACGCCGACACTATTGTTTTCCACCCCGGTGTCTTGAAGAATACCGAGAGATCCGAGAACAGAATCGCCGAGACGGTGGTCGGGTGGGTTTAGTCTCACCATATGCCAACTAAATCCGATAACACTATTTTTTGTCCGCGAGAAGATATGTAACAGGATTGATGTCGCACTTCTCATCCAATGTTGAGATCGGGGTATGTACTTCTGGATTCAATGGTCTATCTTCCTTCATCCATACTTAAGCCACACAGGTTCCCCTGCTTGCAAAATCTGTCCTCAATGCAGGTCGCCTGGGGAGTTTTTCTCTTTCTGCACCTGTAGGTGCGCGCACAGCAGGAAAAGAAGGTGCACGGTATACGATCATCGGAAATCATGGAGCGACGGTGCTCAGTAGGGAGGACTAAAGATGATGGCGCGATCTGTTTAACAGAAACTTCGTTTCTTGTATGGTATATATTTTCTTGCAGCATGAGCTTGAGATTGAGCTTGATGCTGATGGCGGTTTTGATGGCAGTTTCGGTTTTGATTTGACTGTCGGTTTGGGGGCTTTTACGTGTGCGCTTAAGGCGTCTATTTGAACGCTTGGGACGTCTGCTTTTACTTTGGGGAGTTTAAATGCAGGAGGGGGGATCGCGACCTGTACCTGCCGTGCGAGTCTAGTGCTGCCGACCGTCCTCGTCTTCGTCAATCGAGCCGCAGTGTTTTGGGTCTGCGTCCGTGTGGGAGGCCGTGCAACATCGGCATCCTCTCCCTCTCCCTCTGATTCCGATTCATCAGAAGAGATGACCACGATCCGAGTCGTCTTTGTTCTCCGAGTCCCGGCCAGTTTCTTTGGTGGTCTCGGTGCCTCCTCGACCTCTGTATCTGTATCATTGTCCTTATCCTCGGGTGGGTGCGAGGGCGAGTCGGAGTCGATGATAATCGGGCGGCTGGGCGAGTTCAGGCGTCTGGGGTTGAGTTTAGGTTTGTGTAACGTTGGTTGCGATTTCGACTTTGACGGAACTGCGTCTGATGTCAAGGTCCCTTCCCTTTCCGCTTCACGCCCTCACTCTCACTGGCAACTGTACGGGTCCGAATACGGGTGACGGGGTTGGTCTGCACATTTGTGCGGGCGATTCTATGTTCCTGGCTGAGGGGTCGTAGATGGTATTCGCATGATTGTTGTTTTCACGCTGGTTTGATTTGAGTGGCGAGTCGGTGATGTGGATTTGATTTGATCCTGATCCTGGATCGTGGTCGGAGACGTTGACGATGCAGTGTCCGCGTCGGCCATATGCGAAAACCTGCTTGGTTCTCGCTCCAAGCATCCCAGCAAGTGCAAGTGACACTGACGGGCACAAGATTTCCAAACTGGATCGCGTGATGTTCAACGCGTTGGCATCACGTGGCATCTTCCAATACATAATCACTACCAACGCCCAAAATCACGTGCGATGCCTCCGATCTCTTCTAAGCCTGCATTCTTCTCACTGGCACTGGGCCCGGGACTGGGACCTACGGATGATACCCAGAGTGCAATTAAAAGGTGCGTATGATGGCACGACTCACACCCCAGCTAGCGTCAGAAGAATCTACCTTATGATCATAAAAGTAAGCTCATTCCATGACTTCCACGCTCTCAATCAAGTCGCTGATTCATTTTTTACGTCGAGACCACCCCCTCCCTGCTGGAGAATATGTAAGGTCTACGCAGGCTGCATCCGAGCCTAGCTACTTGTGTGGTATGGTTTATGAATTGCTGATCGTCCGTGGCTCCCTACTGCTGTGATATATAGGTTTCAGTGATTCGGAAATCACTGAAAATGCGGTGACTTTCCCGTTTATTTCATTGGCAGATGTACTAAATTTCAGTACTTTCAGTGCTTGAACGCACGGAAAACAAGTGATTCTACTACGTACCCAGTGTTGACCCACTTGAATCGGTCTCTGGGATAGTCGATGGCCCCCGATCCATTTGCTTATCAACGCAACCTCAAGGCTGCAATCTTCTTCAGTCAGATGGAATTTAACTCCGCAGCGCTTACGGGTCATAGGCGTCGCATTGGCGGGTCAACTTTTCGGCAATCACAGGTCTCCGCATGTACACGCACTGAAAAAAGGTGCCACCGTTGGCCCGTAATTGTGACGGATTATTGACACTGCCACTTCAAATGATCTACAAGGACGTATACATATCTCTGTTGCAAAGGTGTTCTGACTTCTCATTTTGATCCCCCCCGAATCACTCATCTTTGTTCAACGCACAATGTTCTTCAAAGGTGTCTTTATTCTGATCGTTTCGGTCGCTGTAAACCTTGCTATTGCAAAAAAAAGACCTCCGCCGCAGAGTCGTTGTGACCTGGCAAGCGAGTGGAGCCGTGACGGCTCTGATTACGAGCTCATTGTCTATGGATCAACAGGAAAGCCCGTTCTGAAGTGACTCGATTCTGGTATGGCTGACTCTGAAATTTTAGATTGTTATTACGACGTCGCGACCTCCACACGGATTGACGTCGACAATGAAGCTGAAGGGTCTTCGTCGGCGTGCTGGCATTTACCCAACATCACAAACAAACACGTGGAATCGATCTCGTTCGCGTCCACGAATCCGAACGCGCATGCGCAATTCTTCTACGACGACAGCTGTCGGAAAAGTTTACCAGTGGATCATGCCAATAGCGAACCCTGTGAGTTCATTCCTGGCAGGACTCGATAAGACTCAATCAAGTCACTAATTCATTTTTTGCGTGAAGATCTCTGGCACCACCCCTTGCCTGCGGGAACAGGTGTCAGCTCTACAACGAATTCCAACATTTCCGTGCAAAGGGAGATGTACTATATATCCTCAGTCCGCTTTTCCGCGCACTGAGCACTCGGCCTCGAGCGGCATTCGTGATTATCAGGCTGAATCTACGACATAGCATATATAGACGTGGGCTAAGAATTAATAGATCGTGAATGGTAACTATTGCCACCATGTTCAAGGATGCTCAATACTTACAACACTAACCCACCAAATAATTGCGTATATTTTCAAGTCATTTCTCCGAAGAGGCTATTCAGCATCTAAACCAGAAGGAGGGCGAGCTCAGTGTGGCGATATAGATGACACTGGAAGAGAAGAATTCGTCGGGCAGCTGTCGGCACTCTAGCAGTACACAAGAATTTCCATCAACACCCTTCACGGGTCGTTGTGAGTCCCGTTTACAATGGCGTTTGGTAAACTTAAGAAGCTGTATGTTTCAACATGTTTCACGTAATCACTACTCATTTGACTTTCCACCACCCCCTCAAAACACATGTTATCCCTTTTGTACGTTTCCTTGACTGACAATATGGTCATAGAGCTGGTTCGTCTTTTTCCTCGTACATGAATACCCTGGTCAGGGATTGCCGTCTTACACAGATCTCGTCCATTCAAGTCATGACCACTCCAATACTATTTATTTTGGGCGATAATCTAAGGACAGCAACAGCCCAGAATTTCATATCTAAATTCTATTGATTACGCCACAGCATCGACAACACGACCCCGCACACAGGATGGAGTGAGATGACTTGTCGTGCCGCAATACCAAGCTCGAGGTTTGAGGCTATGGGGTTGCGGCGCACGCGGTATTGAAGAAACCATCCCTCGTCTCAGATGATTTAGCCAAGCATCTATTTCTAAACCCACAAATCTCTTTAAGCTTTCGCTTTAAATTTCGTTTTACATGCTATGAAGAATATATCCATCGGAGGGAGTCACTCGCTCCACAAATTTCCCAACGAGATCCTCATCATGATCTTGGAATCAAGGCCTTACGAAAAAGAAATCGTCATTCTAAACTCGGCTGGGGAGGTTGCGACTTTCGAATCAATCGCTAATGAAATTATGGCTATCAGGAAAAATATGCTGAACTACTCGAAGGTATGCAAGCAATGGAGGGACGTCGTAGTCCACCTCCGTGGTTTGGACTTAAAGGATATTCACTTCATCCAACTCCCCGTGGATCATCCTCATTGGAAGACCGTTATTGACAAAACAAAGGTGATCGATTTCTGGTTGGACATCCGCGAAGAGGATGTGACGATTCTTCCTTCGAATGTGCCACTTTGCGAAGGTCCGACACCCGTAAGGCTCTCTTTTTACCCCGGGTGCATTTTCAACATTGATACACCTGCAACAGATGCAGCGCATATTCCATTAGAGTTTGCCACTCGGTAAACAGCGCTCAGAGGCTCTGGACAGATACGTGAAGTCTATGGTTCTTCAAGTCACAGGTCTTTCCGAAATAAAAATATACATGGATACAGACGCATCAGGACGGCCCTTTGTCCTCGGCGCAGAGATGAGCGGTCTCATTACCAGCTGACCGCCAGGATCTGAAATTGTCGCAAATGTTAGATCCAAACATCAGGGAGGAAAACGCCGTATATTTTCGACTTCACTTTGTGATATCAAGGTAGCTCCGAGTTCTCATCAAGAGTCCGCGCCTATCTTCGCGCTTTTCGACAAGCACCAAATCTCATCTGCCAACTGGGTACTCGATGTTGCAATACATACTTTCGTTATCCAAACCGAGGCACAAGTACTATGTATGACTTTGCAGTGAATTCTTACTGTTGCAGTCAGGATCTACGGTGCAGTAGTATGTAACAGATCGGCCCCGACGTGTGGTTAAAATCCTTATGCAGCTTTAACCTCTCTTAATGCGGCGCTACCGCAAATTATCAATTTTGCAGAGATACAGGAGTCGGACCTTATGCAGTGCGTGGGGATAACCAGGATGCTATCGATATATCCGTCCAAGATAACCGCTACTCATGCAGGGCAGCTGGGTGGTCGCCCCGACCGTCGGACCCAAACGTATCACTGATCTTCCCTGCACCATGAGATGCAGATCTTTTTTTTCTCGCGTTTATATCATTATGTTGTGATTGACTTCGGCAGACTCCAAATAATGGCGTAAGTGAAATGCGCGCACCCACTGACGCCATGTTGGGACCATGCATCAGGATTTTCACGAAGAGTTGTAGTGTACGGCAGATCAGTTTGTGCGTCCCTTATGTAATACTCGGTGCCTTTCGAACTTAACGCAGCTGTCTCTTTGCTTGTGAACGACTAAATAGCACGAGGGTTATCCTCCGAGTTTCGATGGCTCTGGCTCTAATTCGACGCTCCCCACCTATTTTTGCAGGGTATTGAATCACCTAGTAGACATTCCTAGCCTTCACATCTGTGATTAGGCGCAGTATCGTCTATACCAGCATTAGAAACAGACTTCTCAGAAGGGATTAGCATGACAGTCCCAGCGGGGTTCATGTTAGATGTATGGGTTCGCAGGTATGTGTTCCTTATACTTGGCCAGTGCCTCGGGTATTGAAAAATGTCACGCTGACTCGTCGCTGAGTAGGTTTTTTGGAACTGCAGGCTATACATTTCTCATCTGGGATCATATCCTTACGCTGGATCAAGAGGTACCGATACAAGCTTTTTTTCTGTCAACTGCCTACAGCTCAGTGACTCTATATCAACCACTGATCTGCGCTCATAGGTTCAATACATCTGGAAAACCAATTGGACGATCTCAAAAACGACGTTCCTCCTCAATCGATACATTAATCTTGCTTTCCAAACCTTCATTTGCATAGAGGAGACAGGAATTCTGAGCCATGGATCACATCAGGTTTTCCCTTTCCCTTTCTATAAATAGGGCATGCTGATCAGCTGTCTATGGCACAGTGGTGTGTTACGTTCAAAATAGCCACCATAACATACATAATATTTGCATTAGAATCCATTCATGGTGAGTTTCAAAGCAACCTGATGGCCTGTACTGATAATATCATACATGTTGATGCGACCTACGCATTAAGTACTCGTGCTTATGCGTGCGTGGGCGATCTGGGGTTGTAGAAGGCGGATCATGATATGGCTTGTAGTGATATATATGGTATATCTTCTCATCCTGGTCGCGCTGACTTCCTATGAAGCACACAACGTACAAGGTGAATACATCTCTCTATTATGTTTCTCGGCCTATTCGATTTCGCCTTTTTTTTTTAGCTCGACAATTCAAATATTTGGACGATCTCGGAATTTGCGTGGGCTTCATGCCAGGTAATATCTGATATTTCTCGGCCGTCTGCCTTTGTTAATCAATTTCCAGTACATGCGGTGAATTTCTGGCTTCAACGCTTTTTGGGTAGTCTTTACTAACCAGAACATGTCACAGTGGACTCTCTTCACTGCCACGTAATAGTCCATTCTTTATATTGTTAACCCAATTTTAACTGTTCATTCAGTTTCGCACTAGATACTGCCGTTTTCATCATCACGATGCGCAGTTTGCGGAGATATTCCCGTATATGTCGACATCTGTATCCGTCTACGCTTCTTCACAGACTCTTCCGGGATGGTACATGGCTTTATTTTTACAGATTGTCTTTCCTATTCTTTCTAACACCAAATTTTTTCCGCCTAAAGCGATTGCATTTTTCCTGGTGCGTGATACGGACATCAGCTATTTTGATAGATCACTGATGAGAACCCTTTATAGGTTGGCATCTTCACGAGCTCTAGCAGCGTCCTTATGTGGTGAGACTCTTTGTCATGACACCCGCCCCTTGATGAACCGTTTGTTGATTCATTCATCATTTCGCATGTGGTTATCAGGACCGTATATGGTCAGGTAAGCACTTTGTGTGTTGCAACAGCCAGCCATATTTAGCAGTTGTTCTGATACGTAGAGGCCTCAATATCTCATTTTTGTCACGTACGTTATCCAAGCACATTTTACAGATCAACGCCGTTCTAACTAACTTTGTTCCGCAACACATACCCTGCATGCCATATAATCCGTCACACATCACGCACCATCCATCACACGCTTACATTGATAACTGAGAATAGCTTTTTCGTCCCTCTCCTCTCTTTGACTGGGCAACGCCTTGTGCTCAATCTACGGGGTCTGCAAACGCGGACGTATACAACCAGAGAGCTTAGCTGCGAAGTCGACCGGCAAATAATGGCTTTTGAAATTATGGAGTATGGGATTGATGTTGACCCGCCACCAGCATAGGTAGAAACTTGAGTCGGGCGGCCATAAGGGACACAGGGCACATAGAGTTTGAGAAAGGTTTCGGACAAAACTAAGGCACGTAAATTACTGTAAACATATGTAATACAATGCTTAGAAGATCATACCTCTTGGGGGTGCAAGTTATCCTCTTTGATTATGGTTGAGAGAAACCATGCGAATAATGTTAGATCCTGATCATCGGTAATCCAAGGAGGTTTAGTGCCTTGAACGAGTGATGCATGGCGGCAACATGGCGAATCCAAAAGTCAAGTCAGCAACGGAGGTACTTGGTCGCGTTTTTTTATCCTAAAGCCGCTAGAGATTAATAAACAAAGCGTGTACAAGGACTGCGACCACTGTGTTAGTGAGTCCATGCTATCCTCATTGCACGGGGGCTTGCCACGTATTCACTGGAGTCAAATGGTCAATAATTAGACAGGAGTCAATGAAGACTTAGCGTCGTGAGAGGGCAGAAAAACACGCGCTACATGGCGATCATGGCGTCCTCGACTTTCAAAACGTACCTTTTCCGTGCGTTTCTCCCAGTTCTAGGAAAATTATTGGCTGAAGTGATGACCGCACCGAAACGTGTAGAAATTGAGAATCAGTTGCTCTCTCCTGCGGTCTGGATTGATATCTGGACGAATAACAATGATCGCAGTCTTTCATGCCTGAGGGAGCATCATTGCCAGATCCGTGCGGTCAACAGGCGGTGAATATATGAAATATCGGTAATGAGTTATTAGTAGGTCTCATGGGGGGAAGCCACGCATAAATGGTAAGTATATGATGAATAGTTTGAATGCAACACACGAATGTCGATCACCTCCAGTGTGTTCACATCCCGAGCCGTTTCCTGCAGGTGGCGGGATATATTCTGGCGCAAAAGGATGAATTTTTTTGGATAGTGAAATTAGACTTGACTGATGAGATCAGAGAACAACATTATATCAACATTCTCATCTAAGCAACCACAACACACAGTAACTGATTTGAACTCAAAATAACATGAGCGGAAGCAAAAGAACTCTCAAAACGCCTCCGAAAAGGGACACCGAGCTTAGTCAGCTAATGGTTCACTGCCTCTACCACCAAGATCGCCATATTCCGGTTTTCGTTCTGCAACGCTGAAGCTTCCTATAACCCGAACCATCTACTCCAGTACTAGGAGTTACATTCCTCTCGTTTGATCTCTTTTACAGCTGTTTCTCTTTCTTCATTTTCCTTATCTTTTCGTCTATTCTTACGACTTATTACGACTCGGAATATCTGAATCTGCTGCACTTCATTTGTATACACCACGCAGCTGACACCCGAAATGGCCCAAGCTGTGTTCGATGGACATCCCTTGGAAGAGTACCTTAGAGGTGCGTATAACTTATGTATGGCTATCCTAAGAAGGTTCATATAACCACACATTTTTCAGAAGCGGACGAGGAGCTGGATATAATGCCTGGAGGCGCCTCAGATTTCTCTCACTTCCAATATCCTATACACGACCTCTCAGACGACCCAGAATCTCTGCGCTTCGCTGAAAATATGGAAAACCTACTACTCACTATTTTTGGCGCAATTGAGGTGAGTACCGTCATATGGTATCCATAGCAGCATTTCGCGAATTTGTACTCACGAAATATATTTTGTGTGCCTGTTTTCTGCATCTGCATCAACCATGAAGCTTGTGGTTCAGCTCTTCGCCTCTGATCGAATGGCGAAGCGCACACTAGCTTTCGCAGAGCGCTTCAAGTATGGCGTCATATCCTCCACACTGCTCTCGCCGGGCTTCCCCTCAACACCCCTTCCTCATCCTGGCCGTCGATCATTCTCACCTTCCATACCCGGCAAACTGGCTTCTGGCCATAGCAGAAACACCAGTGTCGCAGACAGCACAGTGACAGATAACACGCTCACCCTCGACCTCACGATACCCCCAGCCTCAGAGTCCGACACGCCAGTCTGGCCGCTGACCTTGTCATGTACACTCGCTGTGGCGGCGCTCAGCGCGCGCTTTTATTTTGTTTGTATAATGCTCGTTGCGGGAACGATATATTATGTGTATGTGCATAAAATAGATATACACACGAAGCCTGACCTTATGACACCTGTGAGTGCTCTTTCGCCTCACAACTAATTGTACGCTGAAAAAAGAATTGCAGTCACTAGAGGCGTTGGCAGGTCTGATTGCGGCAGGGCAGGTGTGGGACTCTGTTGTGAACGACACGCTTACTATTCTAGAGAGCGAAGAACGAAGGTACTACATCTCTTCACCAACACTGCTTTAACGCTGACCACATTCACATTCCGCAGTCCTTATTTCAGCCCCATAACACCCTCCTCCTCACCCTCTTCTTCCCTTCGAGTTGCGCTTCATTCCTCACTGCTGACAACTCAGACGCAATGCGACAATGTCCGACAACTCCTCGCCGCCATAACCTGCCCATCTGAGCTCTCACAACTATCTGAAATGTACGCCCCGCCATCTCCAGTATCACTCACCTTCTCTCTTAACGACCACACGCGTCCGCTATCACTTCCCGGACGACAACGAACGTTATCAGCACCTGATCGTGACGTGAAACGCGCGACTTGGAACGGGTCGTATGCAGCACTTGCTTCACACGGAAGCCCAACGTTCCACCTTACGAAGCGGAGGGAGAAGCGTCGGAGTGATTTGAGTGCTGTCATCGGAGGTACACGCAGATCGAGTTTAAGTGCGCCAACAAGTCCGTCTCCGACATCAGCCTTGGCAAATGTAGAGGAGGAGGAAGACCACTCGGAGCCGCCTCAGATGGACAAAGAACCAGAATCTTTTGGAGCGGCTGCATTGGGATTGCAACGTAAGAGACGGAGTGACGGGCTCCAGACATTCGGTCTCCCGATCTCACTACCAAGTCCTCCTCCCAAACCGTCTTTTAGTAGAAGTAGATCTGCGCCGAAGCAACCTGGCCCATCGCGGTCTCGGCCATCAACAATGTCTCCAGCCTCGCGGTTCACGACTCTTCAAGCATCCCGTCACCCGTTGTCGATCACTTCACTTCAACAGGCGCTCTCAAGCGCATTGTCATCAAAACGTTATGCATGTTCGCATTTGCTAGCACTAAGATTCGAGGACGATGAGGACCAGGGCTACTGGGAGGACGCGAGGTCTGTCATGGGACTTCTTACGAGTGCATTGGTGGATGCAAGCGCGCGGTTGGGTGAGGCACTGGAAGATGCAGAGGATGCCAAGCTGCGGGAAGGCGAAATCACGCCTGAGCGGAGTCTATCACCTTCCCTGTCAACACCCGAGCCGAATCTGCGACCGCTATTGTCACAGCCCATCGTGTCATTTGCACCTATGCCAAGTCACTTATCACGGTTTGCGGCTCACGTCCATGCAATCTCATCGGCGCTGAATGACGCGCGGGATCATTTGGAGCAATGCGTGGCGTCCTTAGGCGATGAATCGTCGCCGCTGCCTGATTCCGATGTCGAACACCCCGCTTTACAAGCCTACGATCGACTCCGCCGCGAGCTTGGTTTAGCGCTGCGTGAGTGCGAGCGTGGGAGAGAAAAGCTCATCAACAGCGTCACGCCGCCTAAGCCTACGCTTTCTGACGACGGTGAGGGCGAGTCGGATGATGTCCCGGCGCTGCATCCCGACATGGGCAGTGACGAGTCAGATAAACCGGACGATCTTTCACCAATGCCGCAAGACGATATCGAATTAACCGTTGTGTCTCCCGATGGTGAGACCATCGTCACTCCAGATGACGCGACGTCGCACCTGCTGCTATCGCAGCGCTTGCCACCACCAGGTATCGAGCAGGTATTCGAAGCAGAGCCGGACAGCGGGACGTCATTTGTAAGGGAGCGGTCGAAATTAACGCGGGAGGAACGGATAAAGCTGGCCAAGGCTCGCCGGGAAAGCGGGGGAGGTCTTGGGCTGGGCATCACGGATTCACCTTCACCGCCAAGTAAAATCGAGCGATGGGGGCCGGGCGGAGAGGTCGTGCAGGAGTTGAAGGATGTGATTTGGAAGGTTGGTGAGCGGAGGCGGAAAATGACAGAGGGGCAACTGCGGAACGTCGTCTCCAACGCGTCGACGGGCTTTCCGTCACCCGTACATGGGAGCGTCGCACCCATGAACGTCCTTCCGCAAAGTAATTCGTCATAGCCTCAGCCTCGGTGTCAAGCATGGATGGATGGACGGCTTTGTGGTGGTCGGAATCGCAGTAATAACCTACAGTCTACACTAACTTATGTTCACCTTTATTCGCTGTTTCATCCTATTATACATATATCTATCGATGGGATAGATCACTTTGTGTTGCACCTTGTCTGTCCGAATTCAGGGATCACTCTTCTGAGTGCATGAAAAAGGAGTACCCATCACTACCACTTGGAGTGTTCTCTGTAGTACTGGATCCATTGTGACCCGATCTGACTGATTCCTACTGAATCACAAAGACTAAAATTATTCCTCAGCTGTGCAGATAAACGACTGAGGAAACGTGAAGATAACAAACGACTCGTGACCGACTCTGCGAAAGACTGTAGGTTGATTCTATCCAACTCAGAATCTAGTTACTTTACTCAATCTCACTGAACACACGGAGAAAGACAAGAGAAGTTGAGATGTTAGTTATACATGTAGCAGACGAACACAAACTAGACTGCAAGAGTGAACTATCGCAACATGTCGACAAGCAAAATAAACTATCTAAAACAGGTGGGGGGATCAGGTCATGTACTCAGGATCAGGTTCAAGATATCGGCCGCTTGCGCAACTTTTGTGATAAATATGTAGAAAGTAATGAAAGAAATAAAGGGAGTTCCGTGGAAGATCCAATATGGAAGATGGCAGACGGAGAAGATTATGTACACTGATGTAAGATGCAGCAAGGAGATAGAAGTTAAGGGTAAAGATGAAGGTGAACGCAAAGGAAGGCAAAGGCAAAGCAAAAAATCATGTCGTCCTGAAAAAGCAAAAACGCGCTCCATCCTGGATATCCGATCAATCACTTGTGTTCTAGTTCATCCCCGCTGAACCACTGCCCGAAATCTCGCTCGAAATTGATACTGTCGTCTGGCCTAAATAGTTGCTGTGGATCAAAATCATCCAAACCAATCGCAGATCCCATAAAGTCAGGCGGGAGGAAGCTTAACCCGTCGGGTATTATTGATGTCGATTGGTTGTTGGGTGCTGCTATATTCATATTGTGTGGAGTAGGCGACGGTGCAGTCATACTTGACGATGTTGCACTGGGCGTTGGTGGGGCTGTGCCTCCCTGTCCGCTGCCGCCAGTGTTAGCGGACCCTTGGCCACCCTGAGGGCCTTGAGCAGGGTTGGGTGGTGGTTGATTACGGGGAGATCCTTCAATCTTGATATCCTGTTTAGATCCTGGTTGCTCCTTTGGTGGCCCATTTATCGCTGGCGATGGAGGTGGCATCATCATTGGCTTGCCCTGCATGCGGTTCGGACCACCGGGGAAGGGCGGTGGTTGCCCTTGGGCGGGATTGAAAGCTGCAGGATCGCCAGAAGCCGGAGAACCCACACCTGCACTTTGCATATTACCCCCAAAGCCCTGTGGTAAATTATTCTTGTGCAGATTATGCATCGACTGCCGATACTGCTGCCATCGTCAGAAAAAAGTCAACGAATTACCATAACGGGACATCACTGACCTGTTGCTGCTGCATCATTGCGTTAGCGTGATTCATCCCCGGACTCATCCCGTTTTGCATGCCGGGAGCGGCCATTTGCATGTTCATATTCGGATTCCCACCCATATTCCCGTTGTGTGGCGGGAAATTATTCATCGGCCCACCGCCTCCTGGGAGCCCTCGCATACCGTTAACCATCTGTGGCGGCCCTCCTGGACCGCCTTGTTGGGGCTGTTGGGGGTATTGTGGCATCGACGGAGCTTGATCCATGCCAACTGATGTGCGGCGTGGCCGTTTCCGATCAGGCGGTGAGTTTTCACTATTATTCGGTAGTATGCCGTGCTAAATGGCTAGATTTAGCGATCAGATAGAAGAAAAGAACCAGATGTGTACTTCTTCTGCAGGAGATGTGCTGTTGCGCTTCATGGAGCGATTAGGAGGCTGAGATCCTGGAGGCCCTTGTTGATGCTGTTGTTGTTGTTGTTGTTGTTGTTGTTGTTGTTGTTGTTGTTGTTGTTGATGCTGTAGCTGTTGCTGTTGCTGCTGCTGTCCCATTGGTCGTTGTTGCCCTTGCCCCTGCATCTGCATTGCTTGATTATTTGACGGGCCGGCAAGTCCAGAAGGACCAGGAGGACCAGGTTTTCTACCCTGACTTTGCGCTGTCCGCTGCCGTGCAATAGAGACAATACGATGCTGAACGCATTATCAATTACTGCGTCTCAGTTAGACAAATTTGATTGAATTACCTTCTCCTCATTCGTAAAACTAGGCAATTCTTTTTCGATGCCCAAGTCTTGCTTGAGTTGGGTTAGGATATTCGAAGGTATCATTGTCAGCTCTCTGTTGAGGGCTGCCTCTGTCATGTTTGGCGTCTGGCGGGCCATCATGGAAGGGCTCGGCTGCATCATGTTACCCTGTCCCGGACTGCCGGGTCGGCTGGGCGATCTTGCAATTTGGGAAAACGGTGGCGTCTGCGTCGACGGAATGGATCCCATATTTGAACCCGGAGGGGGCATAGGACCGCGCGACATATGTGCCAGATGTGGTGACGGACCCAACTGGCCCATGGGGGCTTGCGGATGTGGGTGACCAGGGTTTCCACCGCCATTCTGTGGAGAATGGGCCATCGTCGGTGATTGGAAGGGTGGGACACCGTTAGGTGGACGCTGGGGTCCGCGCTGTCCAGGGAGTATCTGACTAAAGTTGTGCGGCTGCGTTGGAGCGCCCGAAGGAGGACCCCCCGATGTCATCGGATGCCCACCATTGGCCTGTGGGCCTCCAGGCAATGGAAATGGCATTTGGCCTTGGCCTCCATTTTGCATCGACCCCTGATTGCCCGGCATGGAAGGAGGCCCAACGCCATTTGGCATCTGCCCACTCGGCGGCGCGGATCCTGGTGGTCTTTGCGCACCATTCATAAACCGGGGGATGGGCTGTGGCTGTTGTTGTGGCGGCATCCTTGGACCAGCGATTGTCCTTGCGTGGGCCTGATTGGCCTGATGCTGTGGAGTGCAGAAGCTCTATTATATGTCAGAGTCTGGATACTTGGGGCCTCGCGCACCAGTGTGTAGACCATGGCGTCGTCAGTGCCATTTCCATTGCTCTTTGCAGTGAAAAGAACCCAAAACACACTCCACCATCTGAACGCGTGTCAGTCCGTCAGTCAACCAACGGCGCTTGTTTTCGAAAAGGTCGAGGAAACATACTCGAAAAGCAGACCTTGTCTTGCATTGATCGGGGGTGCCGCGTCTGCAGATAATTCAGCCTCGGCTAGGAGTTCCCGAGCAGTTTTCCGAAAGCCACGCTTGTTGCAGTAATCGTAGATATAGATATTGAACCTATGTGATTAGGAAAGGAGTCAAGGGTTTTGAAAGGGTAATAAAGAAAGGAAGAGCGAACATCTTGTCGCCTTCCCAAGATATTGGCGGGGATGGAGGAGAAGGCTCGCCCGTTGACGGGTTCGGAATAGATCCAGGAGGAGGCCCGGTAGCCATAGGAAGTTCCGGGGTAGATGGTAGTAAAAGAATAAGATGATATTCAGAGACAAGAAGGACAATTGAGCGTCGGTATCGCCTTTGGAGGGAATTAGAGTTCGATGGCTGAGTCTGTGTGGGTAGAGTCGATATTCGATATAATAGACGAGTACAGCGAATATCTTTAATATTACAAGTCTTTTGCTGGCTTTTCGATATAAGTTTTGAAGTAGATTTTATCCAGCAGCTACGACTGCCGAATACTCGGCTGGCGATGGCTGGGGGATGGAATTGGCTCGAGGACAAGATAGCTCTGGTGCCAAACCACAGGCGCAAGGCTACACCAGATGGGAAATTTACAATTGTCCCCGACTCTGCCACAAAAACTCAGCACGCCGTTTGCCGCGTGCAAAACCCGAGGCCAACAATTAAAATATGCGAATTTACTCTATCTATACACTGTGCAGTTTATTAGTAGTACTATCATCAATGTCGTCGCACAACAGCAATCTGAAAGTCCCATCCACCAACAATATACTTCACCTCCACTAGCCGTCTGATCTCCCGCCACCCAGCAGTCACCTCCTCGGCATCCCGGAGATCAGTCACCACGTAAATGAAGTCCGCAGGAGAAAGAAGAGATCGCAACAGCGATCCAATTAAGAATGCGATTAGGGCTATGATTAGAACCATCGACAGAGGGTATGCCCTAGTCCGTGGTACGAGGGCGGCAGGTAATGAAATGGGCCCTGGGTTGCGGACGCCCGGGTCAGCTATTCCACCAGGGAGTTTGGGCAGATTACCAGAGGATCGACGGGACGGGGCAGCCGATGTCACTCGCGACGAGGGATTCCTCGGTGGGGACTGCGTCCATCGAGATAGTGGGTTGGGGTAAGAGTTTAGGAATCCGAGGAGCCCTCCAGATGATACCAGAGGTGCAGAGGGCTGAGTCGTAGGGCCATTATTGGGCGAGTCCTGTAATACCTTATCTTAGTCCCATATGGGATGTCAACTCATCTATCACGCACCTGAGTCGGTCCTGCATCACTGTCTTCAAGCTTTGCACCGCCCTCCTCTGCTATCTTTACGTCTTCGCTGTTGTTACTCGCCAAGATAGCAGCACCGTCATCCAGAACATGATCTGCAAGGGCAAGGGGAGTCTTGAGATCTTCAGGGAAGAGTTCTTCGCCATCCAAAGACCTGCGCGTGACTTACATCAGCATCTACCGTTTCAAAACTGAAACCAAAACCAAAACATGAAACAATGAAAAAGCCAAACCAACAAACCTCTGCAAAACCGCCACCTTGGCAACCCTGTCGTCGAGTAGCTCATCTCTCCCCAGGCTCGTCAACGACTCCTTCTCCGTAGCAACCGTAACACTCGCCCCGTTAACCTTTACTGTCCCACCACCGCGCTTCAGCCCCGGTCCTGACGGCCTGATCCCAACCTCCACCACGAACCCCCTCTCCTGCAAATCGAGGAACCACTGTGGCTTCGGCGGAGCACTGCGAATCTCTCCGGTCAGTGGATCCTGGACGGTCGATACCTGGTACTGCGCCGTGGGTAGCGTAAGCCTCAATAGATGCCTCGGCGGCCTGTCCGCGTTTAGACCAGCCGAGTGAAGCGGAGAAGCAGGAACGGTGTACAATGCGTATCCGATGGGAAGCACGTCGTCAGATTTGGGTTTAGATACCTGGAGGGAAATGTATTTCATGTTTTCGCGTGGTCGGGAGGTTGTTTGGATGTCATAGCCGGCGGGGTAGAGCTTTGAGTCGATGATGACCTCTGCTACTAGTAAATCCGTCGAGTGCTTGATCTCGCCTTTGACAGTGAACGCAGATGACGATGATTTCACGCGTTCGCCGGAACCAGAGCCCAGCGAGGCTGACGAGGTCCTCCGGCGTTTGGGCGTTGACAGTGGTGTCGACGGCGACTGCGACAGTTCTGCACGATTTGTACTTCGTACGTCAGGCGTGCTACTCAGCGTGTTGAGACTGATCTTACTCGGCTTCGGCGTCGTTTCCTCGAGCTTTGGGGGACCTGGAGTTGGTATGGGCATTGTTAGAAATATGCACGTTTCATATGACCTTTCTGCAGGGTCGAATGCTGACGATACCAACACCCTATTATCATCTCTCCTCCTCAGCTTCCACGACGGCGCAGCACCGGACTCAGTAGAACTCGGCGCCTCCTTTTCCTTGCCCTCGGCGAGAATAACCCCTGCACCAGGAAGCCGCGTCAGCGGTAGCGAAGACATGTTCTTCATGTAACTCTCAACAGCCACAATCGACCTCGGAAGCGCACTGTTGATCATGGAATTAACTGCCGCCGGTATGGACCCTGCGAAATCAACAGCGACTATCCGCGTGCAGCGCGTCGACGGGATCGCGTAATTTTCCTTCGTATACGGATCGAGCGTCTCCAACATCCACCCGTCCACGAACACGCGCCCGATGGGGAGGGCGTACGGGTTGTACTTCCCAGGCGAGAACGACGCGACGGAGTCGGGGCTGAAAGATGCCGAGACGCAGAAGATCACGTTACGGCTGTCAGATGACTGGCCTGTTTCCCCTGGGGTGGCGTCTGCATTAGCAGAAGGGAGCCGTGCGCGGGCCATTACCGACGAAAGATAGAACCCCCGGTCCCGGAATGGGAATCCGCCCTTGGACACAACGAACGCGGTATGACATCGTGCCCCAAAACTCTCCAACATCGTCGCTGAGTCGAACCGGTCGTCCCACTGCTTGCGACACTCATAGCTCGTCACAACTGACGCGACTTCCTCCGCAGACACTCCCTCGACCACTTTCTCGCCTTTGTGTACCGGGATTGCGAGTGATATGTCAGGGAAGATCTTACGCTGAATTGTCAGGCCTTTATCAGCGAGAGGAACCCAACCATCAGAAGATGGGGTCGATTGGATGCCCCGTAACCAGTGTAGGGCGTCCATAGCATGCTGCATGGGGACTTTCGAGGATGATGGTACAGCACCATCTCCCGTCATTCCAACTGGCGAAATAGCGGAGACAGCTTGCTGAGTGGTAGCCGTTGCCTGCTCGACCGCCGTCGAAAAGAAACTCGCCAGAGGACTAGAAAACTTCGGTGCCGACAGCCATGCGGTCGCTGGTGCGGGAGACTTGGGCGGTTCAGGCGGTTCAGGTGTGACAGATGTCGAACTCGGCGCGCTGTCAGAGTTCCCGTCAGCATCCCACTCTGCTCTCCGTCTCCGCATCACGCCCACAACGGGTGGCTGATCGAGTGGTATGCGAGCAGGCTTTATACGCTTCTTCTTCGTCAGGGCTTTGATTTCTTGTTCCGGTAATTCTTCGACATCAACGTTCACCCGAGCACCGTTTACCATGACTGTCCCTCTGTCTTTGCCCGACCCCATAGGTCCCCGTCGAACAATCGCAAGTAACCGTTCATCATTCGCAAAAAGCGCATCATGCGTGATCGTGAGCCACAGTCCTCCCCCTCCAGCAGACAGCCGATGTCGCCGGAGTGCCGATATATTCTGTGGTGGTGGGTCAATAACGATATCCAACGCAGAAGCCCACGCATCAATATCACATCGAATCTCGCACTCAATCGTCGACATCGAATTTGACGCCCGCGGCTCCTTGACAGTATCATCAGAGCCGCTGGGTGCAGGCGCTCGCCGGGGCTCAGAGCCTTCATACTCAATACGGAACATCCCTCGCTCGTGGTCGTACCGGATCTCGTTGGCTTTAGCACCAGCTAACCGCGTCACGACAGGCGGCCCTCCACACTTGATGGTAAATTCGCCAACACCGGCTACTGCGTTTATCATCTGCTGAGGGATGGACGCCTTGTTGGACCAGCCTTTTGGGTCAGACTGTTCGAGGAGCGTGAGCTGCGTAGTGCTGGGCGATAAAGCCTCGATAGCCCATCCTTGCAAGTCGACTTGCGTGCGAATGACGTTGGGATCGAGGGGAGGGATGTTGGGGAAGAGGTATGGATCGTCAGCGGAGAATGAGAAAACGTGAATAGTAGTCGGCGATTTATAGACCGTTTTGAGCAATACCGTATCTCGCCCACTGTGAAAATTTCAGCGCTTTTTCATGATTAGGTTGAGAAAAAAATGCGCACACGACAGGCCAAGCAGGTTTGGTTTTGAAGTGCCACAATTCGGTCAGTTCGTTGACGTCTTCTAAGAGTGTCGCATCCTCGTGCTGTTTGTCCCAGAACACCCTGGCGCCAGGCGAAGCAAGCGCGCCGTAAAGATCCCAAAGACCCAAGCCGACGAAAGTAGCTTCTGCCCGATATACGACGAGCGTAGGATCAATAGAATCGAGTTGCGTGACTGATACACCTCGTGTCTCAGTTGCTAGGGAGGAATAATAAGTTCGCCTCCTTTTTTGACTGCACAGCGAGAGGAAGAGAAACTCAGACTTACTTCGCCTCCACTTGGCTTCTGGTTCTTGCAGGAGTGATGAGAAGTATATATAGCTTCTTTTGACCCGCGATAGGATGGATTTATCCGCAGCGAGAGACCGTTCGGTAAGGGTACGGGCAAGTTGAGGTCGCGTTGGTGTCGCACGAGAATTGCTGGACCCTATGGTGTTGACCGAACTCACCGAAGAGGACGTTTGGAAGCTGACATCGGCGGCGCTAGATGCATCTTGGAGGATTTGCTGGGAAACAAAAAAGGCTGAGGGATCTCTTTCTTCAATGCTCTGGATAGTCTGAGGCAGCCCGTTCAGTCGAATGCCACCCGAGGGGCCAGAAAGCTCCAAAACAACCTTGACTTTGAGGATGGAGTGATCATCAGGGAGGGATGAGTGTGAAATTCGAAACACGGTGAGATCAATGGGTTTGCTGGAAGGAGAAGTCGGGGAACCAGGACTTTTTCGGAACGCATTGGCAGTCCACGGAAGCTTTTCCACTTGCTCTGAAGATGCTTTGGTAGAAACTTGGACATCCCAGCCCTCACAAGACGGTAATACACATTCGATAGATCGCGTTAGGCGTCGGTGTTCCCGCAGCACATTCAGCTCATCTAGCCCCTGATTATTCTCCGACGAATGGGTGTGATCCTCTTCTTCCGGGTGAATACCATAATCAATAGTTAGAGCCTGCCGGTCGAGCTGGAAGCGAATACGCTCAATGCTGACACCAAGTCCATATCCGGCTAGCATCGGAACGCGAGTACCGCGCTGTTTGACGGTCTTGAATAGGCCAACCATCATTGTGCACAGTTGTTGACATAGACTCGATGATGAGCCGAAATTCCATATCGCTCGAAGGTCATGCTGCCAGAAACAAGTGATACGTAATCGTGGAATTGTTGTGATCTTCTTCTTGAGTTGTTCTGCTGGCTGCGCGGACTGCGCGGGGGGAGAAGGCTGCACGAGCTGGACACACCAGGTAAATACTAGATGGGGTTAGATGGGGTGATATAAAAGCATCATTAAACTTACAAGGAACGTTCGATCTGACGTACGGAGGTGATGGCCTCAAATATGCAGGCTCGTCGGCGGAACGAGGGAGGGAGGTTGAAATATCTATAATAGTAGTTGAATCTTGATAAAGACGAGATATTGTGACGGCGTCGCGAGGACTAGAATGTCAATTAGCAGCTAAAAGATAACTCAGGGGGCTACTATTAAACGACACTTACTTTGCAGGCCACCCGAGCGTGAAATTAGTTTTCGATATACGCGTTCTGTGATCAAACATCTCGACCAACTGGGCTGCCTCAACTGCGGGGTCCCACTCCTGTCTGAGCTCTGGAGTCGTGAGTACAGCCTTCCATGAATCTAACGAAACTGAATCGTCAATGGTCGGAACATCCAGAACCACTCGGTACACGTTTTCCCCCGATTTGGCGGTCTTTCGATGTACCACTACGTCTGTGAGTTCAGGTGTAGCAGTGGCTCTTGATTTTCCTTTTCCCGGAGAATACGTTTCACCGGATAATGATACATGTTTCCACTCGGATGATGAATAAGAAGTAAGGAGTTGTCGAAAGTTCGTTTCTGCTCCGCTAAGAGCATCATACCACGCTTGACGGAGACTATGAGCGTTCAGGATGAGTTATGAGGAATGTTTTATATATTTTGTCGCGTACCGTGTCCCGTCTGACATTACACAAACGCACAAAGAAACAAGTAAAGGATCCTTTGCTGCAGCAGATGCAAGCGCTAGCACACGCGCCGTGAACCTTTGGGGACATGCATCATGACGCCACGTGGCTGTCATGCCTGGCATACCTAAAATGGACGTGTCTAAATATGGAATCATTGTCTCTATATCTGACTCGGCCTCTTCTGTCAGTGGATTTACCAGATCAGAAACACAGTGCAAGGTAAGTACGAGTATGGTCGGAACGGTGGCAGGAAATTCGACTGCCACAACCGAAAACAGTATGTGTTCATCAACCAATGCCAGCAGGTGAAGGCTCATGCTATTCTTGATCGAAATAAACTGCAACTCGGCTAATGATATCATCCTGCAGCGAGATCATTATACGCTCCAAAGCCAGTAGGATATTGAGTATCCAGTCGCATGTTTCGTTTGGATATGTGGGCGGTAAAGCCGCAGTCTTTCCTCTCCAATGCCTCGGTTATGATGTCGATGTGCGTCAGTTCATGCTAACCGAACACGAAGCGTCCTGATAATCACCACCGGCTAGGTAGTCAACACTGTGAATTTCTCTAACCATGCTGGTTTGTGCGATCGACTATGTACCGCTCTGATCATTCATCAACGCTAAACCAGGTTATGGGCGTTCTGGTGGGTCGAAGACCACCGCCGATGAACTCTTGGGAGTCGTTTCGGGAATGGAAGAGAACGGTCTCCTCCTTCCAAATCGACTGCTTACTGGGTATATCCCAGAAGCAAAAGCCCTCACCGCTGTGCACAACATCGCCCAAAAGCTCAAGTCTAACAACCCTGACCTGATCTATCTCCTCGACCGTATGGCGCTTATTTGTTGGATCTTTCCGTCCGACTAATGTTGCCCAATCTATCCAGCTGTGATAGGTGATGCAGGTCGTCTCTACGTGGCAGCCGATGTAGTCCCAGTATACCGCACGATGCTTCCACTCGCATCCGTAATCACACCCAACTGGTTTGAACTCGAGTACGCCTTGTCTTTGCCTCCCACCTAACTGCACCCTCATACCCCGATCTCCAGAGTACTTACAGACATAACCCTCACTGACCTTTTGTCCATCCGTCTCGCATTGCGTAAACTCCACACCGAATACCATGTCCCAAATGTTGTCATTAGTTCTATACCTCTCAAACCCTGGCTACTCGACGCTCTTCCCGCCCAACTTAGACCAACCACTTCATCCGCCGACGCAGACGAAACCGATTATCTCCTGTGTTTAACGTCGTCCATGAAGGCTGACGGGGCTGATAGCCTATCAACAGTCCACATCCGATGTGTGCCCCTCATACCCGGCTACTTCTCTGGTGTAGGGGATCTCTTCTCGGCACTCCTCATCGGGCACTTCCACCCATCTACATCCCAATCCCAGTCCGCCCCATGTGAATCTACCCCCTCTCCACCAACCCCGCTCTCCTGCGCTGTGTCCTACGCACTGCACAAAACACATCTCATCCTTCAGCTGACGCACGAATACGCGAAATTGCTTCCTGAAGACGAGCGTCTTCCGACAGACGAGGAAAAGGACAAGGCAGAGCCGGTGCGACGCTTCAAGCGTATGCGAGGACGGGAGCTGAGGCTCATCCAAGGCCAAGATATTATTCGCTCTGTGGAGATCGGCGAGGAGGAGGTCATGAGTGTGTGGGAGGACTTTTGGGCGTCATAGTTGGATTTCGTTGTACAATCACATGGAGAAGTGGGACCGACGAGAGGTAAACGGAATGGATATATGTACAGAGCGGGTGTTTGAATAGATCGAATTTGAGATACTGTGTCGGAGGTGTCGCCTTTCAGTGGAATGCTGTTGCGTGGATGGTCGACAGTCGCTGACGCAGATGAACACTACTATGCACTATGCACTATATTGTATAGTTGACGTTATGATGCGTATGTGCATAACGAGACGAAAACCTGCCGAGGCGAGTACTTGCGTTTTATACTGAACATGTGGGCTTAGCATCTGCGTCCTCGACCTTCCTACACAACGAGAAAATTCACTCTCAGTTTAAAGCAAAATGCAGGAGATGGATAGGAACATACTGTTCATCATTCTCTCGCACAGCGGTTGAAGTGCTCGCACTTGTCAATTCGACACTATCTGTCATTTCCGTATCTTCCCATCCCACAGGCGGTGCATAAAGATTATTCGCACCAGCACCTTGCTCAAACGCCATTATCTGTCGGTCTACTTCGCGACTTAGCTCGCCGGTAGTATAACTCCGGGTCTGCAGCCCCCTTAGATTGAGGACTAGACGCTGACCAGTTATCGACAGAATTGGGATGGTGAATCTAAGTACGGCGGGCTTGTATTAGGACTTGTAGATTATGGCGACTGAGAGAAGTTGAACACGCACGTAATAGAGAGAAAATAAACCGGGCTCTGAAAGGGATCACCTTGAATTAGCTATAATTATCACGGCCATCCCAGAAAAACTCACCGAACGGTACACAGTCCTGAGCACTAAGATCAGTGCGAATTCATGATCAAATCAAATCAGCGTAAAAAGGCTCACCACAGAAGCATAATGGCTATATTGTTGATTGTGCTAACCTTGAAAAATACGCCTCAACTTTAATACAGCACTGTCATGGAGCAAGGCTGAGCTTACGAAGAAAAATATGGATGCTGCAACAGTATCAGCGAAGTCAGCCCATGCACGTCACCACGGAGGGAATACACACACCGTCCTTGATGAGCTGATGAAGAAGCTGAGAAGGATACAGGTGTCTGCAGATGCGTGAGTATTTTCGCAGACTTCGCATAGTCAAAGCGAAGACAGTTGTATCAAGGATTAAGCTGTGAAGAAAACAGCAATCAGTTATGCAAAATTAGTAATTACGCATTATACATAACCACCTTGCAAGGAAAATTGTCCACTGCGCGTCGGAACCTCAGCAATGATTCCGTGTGGAACGGATAAATGACTCACAATGTAGGCTACAAATCTATTATTAGCAAAATACAGGCATTAGGGCTCAACACACTTACGAGGTATGACACCAACACATATACCAATTTCACCCAAGTATTGGAAGGTATGAACTAGAAAGCGTAGTGAGCTCGATAGCTCAACTTTGATGTATAACACAAGGTGACTGACAACTTGTTGAAACGGCGCCGAGGATAGTCATTGACAACAAAAGAAGGAGGTAGGTGACATATATGGAGATGAGCGAAACCACCACCCTCTTCGTACAACCCCATATTGCCCATGCGCGCATGAGCACAAGAACTGCGCGCATAGCGAATTAACAGCGATAGGATCGCGAAGGTAATTGCTTACTGTGAATCGACTCGGATGAGACAATCATGTACGAAGCGGTGAAAAGATTGAATTTGTGACACCACTGAAGTGAAAGGTGTCAATGTTATGCCAATTTGTATTTTATGAGTGATGTGGACTCACTGCCTCTGATCCATGACTCAATAAACCTGCTTCCTCGACGCGCACAAAGGTTTGACAAGCAAGGTTTCCATAACGGCTGACGAGAAAGGACACTTTAGACACCGTCCAAGGTGCTTGCCAGATGTATCTGACCTGTGAATATCGATGATGTCAAGTCAATAATACTAGGTGAAATTGCAGCTCTTTACCTCTTCTTCAAATGTTAGGATATAGTCCCAGACGAAAAGTGTACAGCCCGCAATACCAAATGCCCTGTTGAAGGCTATTCAAAAACGGAGCCAATATGTTGAGAAGTGAGCGCACGTACTCACGAACCCGTAGATCTTCGGAGAAAGAGACCGGAACAATCATCCTTGACTTCAAACTGGACCACAAGGCTACTATAAAGCTCAACCTACGGCTGCGAAGCTAAAGTAACACCAAATTCCGTTCAATGACGCGGAGCGTCAAGGTGCAGGGGAGGCCTTTTGAAGACAACTTGAATCTTCGCGTTTCGCGCTCGCTAGGACTGGGACTTGATGGAAAAGTCCAAGATATAGAATGCGGGACTTGGTGTCAGATTTATTAACATCATGGATTGGGGGCGTTGTATACTTAAGTACGGGTCATCGCAAAAAGGACACATGAATGATACAACTGATACAGCCAAGTTAGGTAACATTGCCCTTTGTTAGTCATATTGAACCACGTCACAACGCGAGTGAAAAACCACAAGTCTCCATCTGGAACAGTCCAAATTAGAACCAATCAATCCATTTACACAGTGCCAGCGGTTTGGTTAACAATTATTGGTTCACAGGCGGATATCACCATAGCATGGATACTAACGTTCCTGTTCTGCCTCGACCACTCCATATTGACTCGGCGAAACTTTCATCTGGCTCAAGAGCTGGCTTACCTGGTGAGGATATCAGCAAATTCAGGGTAAGAAGATTCACAGGAAACTATATCTGTTGATCATTACAGAGACCGCGTTGGCCGCACAGACACCATCTCACCGAGGTCCCCCGAGATACAAAGAAAAGTATGTCCTTCGTATTCTTCTATGGGCCTTCTCACCTACCATGCCTCCAGATTCCAGGCTTTGAGGGAACGATATGACCAAGTCACTGCGGTGCGTCACAATATCAATTATATTTGGGTATCATGATCAACTATCGAATATCAGTTGCATGAAGAGTACCAGCGTGATCTTAAACTTGCGAATGAACGCATGCAAAAACTGCAAGCCGAAAACGAGTGAGTGATATCTATACTAGTCGTTGATAGAGTAATTTGTCAAATAGTTGTGTTTAATGGATGCGTTCTACAGCCTCCTCCTTGATGCCATAAGCATAGCTTTACCAACCACACCGTCACTCCGTCATCCCGCACGACCTTCTCCACGTCAACCACCGCCGCCCGAGCGGCATCAAAATGGTTATTCGAGCGTCGCTAATGGAGCAGGTCGATACCCTCCAATGGAAGTAAGCCAAGTTACCAAATACAAATGAGTCTTAGCTGATGCGTTATATATAGCCTCGAGACATGACACCGGGAGAGTATATTCCTCATGAGACAAACGGCCGATAGTCCCTTCATTTACCTGCTGAGAGTCTCTTTCACATGGCGTGGCGTGTCCCCTCTCAGGTGGTGTACGTACTATTTGCATTGTTTCTCTCATTATTGGCTGTGATGCAATGTTCCATATTGCATCTGATCCCCGGCGTCACAATGACAAGCCTCCATGCATATGGCACGCATCTATCATAATGATAAGTTGCAGTCTCCCCGGTACCGTAGCCAGCAGTTAGCAAATGCTTAAGGTCATACTGCCATTACTCACTTGGTTGTCTTCAAAAGGATAACCAATAACAAAAGGATGTTGGTGTTAGTTACCACTATTTTGGTGCGTAGCCGTCTCAGATGAGCTGGAGATTCGTTCCATGACTTGCAACCCGACATTCTTCGAAACTGACCAATGACCACCCACTAAATTTGTATTCCGCGTCATTTATCGGTCAATCCGCCGCCGCGCTTGTAAAGTTGCATGGTATCGACTCCGATCTTAGCGGCGATGCGACTTAGCGTGCCTCGCGCTTAGCCGTAGACTTGGGGCCGACTATAGCTCTATATAGCACGGACAGAATTCAGGGGTGCCAGGCGCGCAACCCGCATTCTGAACCCGAAGATGCGTTGAAAACGTCTGTCGGCGCGCGTACGCACCAGAGACCAGGAGCGTCTCTCACCGTCAATGAGGTACTATGTCTTAATATCTTACTACTCATATACTGACAGGCGCTGAAGCTCCATTTCCAGGTGCTGGTGTTTCTCCTGGGTTGGTAGCACCTTTAAACCAATCAACGCTCACCTTTTTGCCACTGATACAGCGCAACAACTTCAATATCAGCGAATCCCAACATGCGAGACCCCGTAAATTGGCGAACAGCCCGCCCATTTCAACGGTTCTTCCAGAACATCTTGTAATGGATCGTTAGCGAGTGTCATCGGGTGACCGACACGTTGAGCTCATCATCTCATAACCTTTTTCCTGATTTTATGAATCCGATATGATCGCCGTTATACCAAGTGCTTAATTATCATAAGTTTCAACCAATACAGAGCTTATCATTTTCAAGGGCATGGTTGAGACTGTTTATCCTCCACTAGGTACGCCTTTGCAGGTTGCTATCCTTTCCTTTTTTTAAAATATTAAACACAAGTGATACTTTCACGACTGGGAATCGATGGTTAATCCAAACACGAGGTTAATTATGCGACACATCCCAGACTCGCAGTAACCGCCTGGATACGCAGCTTAGATTTCAAAACACCACTACTATTGCCTAGCGCTTCATCGCGACAAGGTTAGCAGACCGACTTTGCGATATTTCGGCTCAACTGGGGGGAATGCATCTGAAATTATCCAGGTGAGCGGTTTCCCATGAGATGAGTCCTGGATTCAGGGCCCACAAGGGACTTTCTCCTCGATTAACGCAATTTACTTTCTCCTCAGCTATTATAAATATAGTGTAAGCGAATTCGACAATCCCAATGGCTCCTTCGCGATTTGTGATGACCCTATTTACTGATGCGTTTACAGATTAAACCAGTGATGTTGTCCGACATCCAACATGGTGCAAAATGTTTGGTAAAGAACATGCTCACGTTTGAAAGAGAGTTCTGGCCGTTTAAAAGCCACTAACTGAAAGGGAAGAGCATAATAAATCGACAAGAATCTAACAATCAGTGAAGGCTGCTCACCCAAATAACCTCAATCTAGCGGTTGTTTGGCTTTGTTGTATTTAGAAGGCGATAGCTTCTCCTGTAATATACACGAAAGTGACGACTTTTATTACAAGGACCCTATAGACGGAGGACATTGTCCACAATGGAGTGCCAATATTTGCATACTTGTCGAGCGTTCCAAGGGGCGTACTTCTTAGATATAACTTCGTCCGGGGGACCGCAATAGTCAAATATGTTGGTGGAAGGTTCGGCAGGTAGGTGATGTATCGATACCACGAGAGAATTCTGCTCTATAACCATATTGTCAAATGAAATGTACAAGAGGGATAGCGAGAGAGTGGCGGAAAGTCAAAATGAGTAATGATCGTGGGCCAATTATGTTGAAACATACAGCTCCTTAAGTATTCCAAACGCCACCGTAAACAAGACTCGCAACGGTTCATTAAGAGTCTCTTCTATTGGTGGAAACTCTTGTGTACTGCCATTGTGCTGACAGCTGCCGACGTATTTTTCTCTTTCAGTGTCATCAATACCGCCAAACTGAGCTCGTCCACCTAGTTTAGATACTGAATTGCCTCGTCGGAGACGTGAATTGATCGAAAACATAGCACTCATCTGGTGTAGTACGCAAGAGTCGGGCCTGAATACTATTCAAGGTGGCGAGTCTTGGATATCGACCTAAGTACCGATAGAACCAGTGATAACTGGATAGATGTGACCTGGGTAGGTCTGTTGCTGAATCTAAATAAGTATAAGTATAGGTCAAAGTTCAAAATCAACGGCGCTGCTGCTGCCTTAAGTCGGCCATCGTATTGATGTTTGGCATAATGTTAGAATCGATACGAGTTGCAACGTTGCCACAAATTACTGGGACAATCGATATATAATGAGCCTTCAGTACAATATGTTTCTGGCCTATAACAGTAAGCTTGCAATAAAAATATGGCAGCCTCGAGGATTCTGAGGGCGTCACAGCATAGTTAGTAGACTTACTAGCTTTTCGGTCGTGGTGGTTGAGGTTGAGATAGAACGTAGCCTCCAACTGTGTCATCCGCGCCACTTGGCTCTGTCAGTCAGTGGCATCATCTGACATCTATCATCTATTCATTGATTATCCCACCAATTGCCAAACCCCAGCTTGCGGTCGAGAACTCAAAAGCCACACTTTTAGGTTTTCAAAAATATCTTCCAAACTTGAGGATCAGATATCTCGCGCATTGTTATTATCTACCTGTGTACATATAAACTCTTCCCAAATGGCTGGCGATAAAGACACCCTTCTCGGTATGGGTTTCGACCCGGCTCGCGTAGAATGTATGTTCTGTCTTTCTACCCATCGCGTGCGAGTAATGATTCTGTTTGAACGTGTCTACAGGGGCCTTGAAAGCTACGGGAAATCGTGGGCTTCAACCCGCGATGGATCACATCCTCGAACACGAAGGACAGCCCGTCCCAGATCCTAGTGCTGTAACCGCAGCCAGTGGGAGCTCAGATCGTCCGATGGATGTTGATGAAGATGACGAGGATACGGAAGCTCTGCGTGCGTTGGGTAAAGGAGCTGGGGATGTTGAGGCCAAGGTGCGACTGGGAGACGTTTACAAGTGCGCGCAGACGCAGAAACTGACTCGTTTTTAATCTTTCGAATACTTTGGTCGGTGAAACCAGAGCATAAAATGTTCTGAATGTGGCAAAATCTTCAGAAATACCGCACTCGCCAACTTCCACGCAGAGAAAAGTGGACACGATCAATTTGAGGAGTCAACAGAAGAGGTACGAAGGGCATTTTCAACCAGTTTCAACCTCTATATCATTCACCTTGGCCCTGACCTGAACTCTGTCGTTGCACGCGTAGATAAAGCCGTTGACAGAAGAAGAAAAGGCTCAGAAGCTAGTGGAGTTGCGAGAGAAGATGGCCGCAAAGCGCGCTATCAAAGCGCAGGAAGAAGCAAAAGAACAGAAAGCAAACGAAATTCTCCGACGAAAGCAAGGAAAAGTATGTACCGGCTATAATTTCAGAACAGGCTCTTCCTAATATCTACGTTAAAGGACCTGAACAAGATCAAAGAAGAGCTCAAAGCGAAGGAATTGATCAAAGAAGCGGAACAGAGACGCAGAGGTGATTGTTGTAATGTTTCTCTTGAAGTGTCTCAAGACTCAATCGTATCCCTTTCTTGACACCTTCCACTTCACCAGATAAGATCGAAGATGCCAAAGCGAAAGCAGCGATCAAAGCACAAATTGAAGCCGATAAGCGCGCTCGTGCGGAGAAAGCAGCACGTGAAAAGGCCCTCCGTGAAGGGCAACCCATCGTTGACTCACCTAGCACATCGACTCCCGCTGTCGCGCAAGCATCAACGACGAGTAATGTTGCCGGGAAAGATTTCAAGGATACGCGGTTACAGATCCGCATGGCGAGTGGCGGAGCTCCGTACACAACGACGCTCTCCAGTGATGCTAGTGGGTATTACTCTGTTTATCTCGAGATTATTGGTTGTCTTTATCGCTGATGGCCGTGCATCCAAATAGCTTTGCGTGAGGTTGCAGAATTCCTGGCTGGACAAACGTTATCTGTCGACGTGGAAACCATAAATCTTGCTCAACACTTCCCAAGGTGAATTTGTTCGATCGCTGTCCTGTGCTATGGTCCATCGCGAGCAAATGAATCCGGCTGATGATTATTTCAGGAAAACCTTCACTCGCGCTGACTTTAGCAAGACATTACGAGACCTTGGATTGACACCTTCCGCGGTGAGTACCCTTTTGATAATCCGATGCACCGATCCGCGCTAAATTATATGCGATGGTATCTGCAATGCAGGTTCTTATCGCTTCCTGATTACTCCATCGGGTGATCGCCACTTCAACGAGGAAAGACATATTCTCAAATAAGATGAAGAATATCGGATTATAAGGATGTATCAATGTGTACGAAAGTGGGGGTGTATGGATGTATCCGCGCTGATTTCATTTTGCATCACATGTCTGGATAGTGTTCTTGAACGTCAAAAAGAGAGCAGTTCAAAGACTATCCTGGAAGAAAAGGCCATCCTTAGCAACGTCACTGAAGCCATGATGAGTCGGTTTTCTGCATTCAATATTGCACCCAAAGGGGACATGTATAAGCTTGTCTACGATCACACCACAGCTACCGCCGCATCGCGAACGATCGCCCCGAATTATTGTTACAAGTAAGTCGTCATCGGATACTTTGAGAGTTGGACTATTTTGCTGACGCAGAGGCAAGAAACTGGCTGCCTCTCAACTTCAGCGCGATTTCTAAGTTCTCGCTGAAGCTTGCGAGGATAACATTTATTTCCTTTTTTTACACACGACAGTTAACGATAGCCTCCAGAATTTCACTTTGCGGGTTCCTGGCGACTGGTGTTGGACCCCCTTGGAAGAATTTCTCGAGCAACATGCATCATTGCATAGCGATCAAAAGTACGTAAATTGTGGCGATTCGGTGAGTCCCTTGGCCTTATTCTACATACTTTCTTGTGATGCTTTGCAGATCAGTCGTTCTCGAATTGTATTCCGAATGCTTAATCAGCAACTAGAAACCATGCTTTTGACTCTTAAGTCAACAGGATCAGTCTCTCTTCACATAATATTTGCAACCCATCCAAGCACCCGTAAAGTGGAGCTGCCAATGGTCATGGAGGATCCCTTCCACAAACACGAGTCTCTTTATCTATCGGACGGGAACATCGCGATCTCAGCACCAAGAGCGTCTGGAGGGGAAATGGTTTTCCGCGTGCACCAGTCTATGCTTGCCATGCACTCCAAAATATTCGCGGACATGTTCAGTCTGCCCCAAAGTGATGAAGCAGAAAAGTACGACGGTGTTCCCTTGGTACGCCTATCGGACGATTCTGAGGGATTCGAAGGCGTCCTGAAGGCCATGTATCACCATCAGTGCGCGTGAAAGTTATTCGTTATTCATTATGCATTCTGAATACCATCAGACCATCAGTTTCCAGACTAGATCCACGCACACCCGCATTGGTCAAACCGCTGCTCAGTCTGTACAATAAATACGAGATGCACCACTTTCGTGCGCCCATCGTCCAAACTCTTGAAGCGGACTGGCCGCAGTCCTTGGCGCAATGGGATATGCTTGAGGCTGAA
>MU267730.1:7601-47810 GCA_021014935.1 Hygrophoropsis aurantiaca
TGCAGCCCGCGAGGAACTATATGTTGTCCAGCGCAAATTTTCCGAACAGATCAAGGGACCTTATTTCTCAGGAGAGGAATTCTCGTTGGTTGATGTTGCGATTGCCCCTTATATCGCGCGCGAACGCATCATTACCGAGCATAGGGAATTCAAAAGTTCGAAAGTGAGCAAAGAATATGCAGCATACGTTGAGCACGTTTTATCGAGGCCCAGTGTCATTAATACTTCAAGCGTTCGTGCGGTTCCTTTTTATCTTGTTGATTTGAACTAACTATTGAATATAGGATAAGGAAAAATATCAGCCCATTTATGGTCGGTATTTGCGAGACGAAGCTCAAAGTGAGGCAGCCAAAGCCACCAGAGCAGGAAGACCACTTCCTTGATTTGAGAAACGTGGTGTATCATATACTGTATTTTATGAACAGGGGCTCAAGCGTACTCGAATCCAACTTGAATCAAGTGGCATCATTTTCGGAGTCGATGTTACTAGCTGCATCCCAGGCCAATTCCTAAACTGGCGCGTTAGTTCCCGTGTCATTTTCTGAGTGCCCAATCTTGTGTCATTGTTGCGTGCATACGGCTCAGAATCTCAGGTTCGTCACGTGACCAATGCTAATATTATAAGAACGACCATGCTGACTGATCTTTCTCCTAACAATCATCATGGCACCACCAGACGTTGACATTTTCCCTCATGCGACTGGAAAAGCTGCAGAGCTAGTTGCACGACATGAATCCCCCCAGGAAATAGTATTCTGGTCCGGATGGGTAACGTTATCCGCTTGTTAGGAGTATTCCGTATTCTAATTGCTTCACACAGTTCTGCCCGTTCAACCAACGAGCTTGGATCGCCCTTGAGGAACGTGGTATCCCTTATCAATACAAGGAGGTCAACCCTTACAAGAAAGAGAAGCACTTCCTTGGTCAGTCAATTCATCGTTCTCAGTCCTTTACCGCATATTTAACGCTTAATCTGTTTTCAGAGATCAACCCCAAAGGCCTTGTTCCCGCTTTCGAATACAAAGGCAAAGCTCTCTATGAATCGCTTGTCCTCACCGAGTTCCTTGAGGACGCATACCCTGATCATAAACCCCATCTCTTCTCTTCCGATCCGTTCACACGCGCGCATCAGCGCATTTGGATCGATTTCATCACTAAGTCCGTCGTACCCGCTTGGCAACGACTCCTTATGGCCCAGGGAACGGAAAAGCAGGATGCAGCCCGCGAGGAGCTATATGCTGCTCAGCGTAAATTTGCTGAACAAGTTAAAGGACCCTATTTCTCAGGGGAGGAATTCTCGTTGGTGGATATTGCGATTGCCCCATGGATTGAGCGCGAACGCATCGTTACCGAGCATAGGGCGTTCAAAAGTACGCAAGTGAGCAAAGAATATGTGACATACGTTGGGCACATTTTATCGAGGCCTAGTGTCATCAACACT
This sequence comes from Hygrophoropsis aurantiaca, assembly GCA_021014935.1. NCBI lineage: Eukaryota > Fungi > Basidiomycota > Agaricomycetes > Boletales > Hygrophoropsidaceae > Hygrophoropsis > Hygrophoropsis aurantiaca. Next base: position 9,043 of record MU267730.1, read on the forward strand.
TCAAGCGTTCGTGGTTCCTTTCCATCTTGTTGATCTAAACTACTAAACTAACTATTGAATATAGGATCAAGAAAAATATCAACCCATTTATGATCGATATCTGCGAGATGAAGCCCAAAGTGAGGCAGCCAAAGCCATCAGAGCGGGGAGGCCACTCCCTTGATTTGAGAAAGGTATAAGGTGTAGCAAAGATATAGTGTATTTTATGAACTCTCAAGCGCAAACCATAGTCGATGCTGGCTGGTGTGCCGCGGTGTGACTGTGACGTGACGGGTTCTATCACACTGAACAAGTGACAAGCTCTGACAAGCTTAAGACCTGGCAACAGTCCAAATATCAGCGATATCAAGGATTCAGAAACAAATGGAAAACATTCCAATGTTAGACTTCACGGAAGAGGAAGTCATTCTGAAAAACCAAGGCTTGGAATCGAGACAGTCAATGTCAATAGGCTGACGCGAGATATGGATTATGGTTTGAAGCCTTACTACTAGGAAGCCATGCCTACCCCATCTCTATCTATTATGCTCTTTTCATACACTATTTGCAAGCGCATGATTGGGATCAACTGAATTGTCTCGCCCCAGTTTATCCGAACACAGGTTGCCTCGTCCACATATTTTCCGCGAAGCAAATCGCAACCATTACGCCTACTTTGCTAGTCAACAACATTCATTGGTGAGTTCCACGTTGTGAAGAGTCCAAATCGATGTGATGAGATAAATGTATCAATACATATGTTGACACGAGGTCATTGTACGCTCGTGTATGACCACGTCTTTGCCTTGCGAGTCAGGGACGTTATCTTCTCTCTGAAAACGATTGGCATCAGTCCCCCTCTTAACCTCTTCCACCTTTCTTGACCTAATATAGATACCATCGGGTCACTGACTATAGCCCCTTTATAGATGAAGTTTCTTGTCCGGCTCCACCGGTTCCATTTTGGAATCTCTGCGGTGGATTCTCAGGCAAATGGCGCTCATCAAGGTTATCTACTATCCGATGGCTGGGCTAACGATAATGATGCGAATTCTATGCTGCTGCCCAGGGTAGGTGAGGAACTTAGTATAGCACAATGTATAAATCATCCATATCACTTGCATATCACGCACTATCAGGACACGTGCTTACCAGTCCTCCAACCGTATATGCATCGCCTTGCTCAAAACTCGAGGCACTAGAAACGAGCTACGGCACATTTGCGCCCTTCTACACCTCTGGTATCCGATTTCATCCCGCGCGTGATACACGCATTGATACATGAGGCAAAACAGCCGAGTCCGCATGTTGGTCCAAACAATATATATGCCTATGGCCTCTCCTGTCGATCTTTATCCGCCTCTCATTTCCAACCCTTCAAAGGATCTTATCCCACTACCGGGCTGCATTAAACTCAGCATCTGTGTTTTTCATCTCGCAAGCATCCACATTCTCCCCAGTTTTATCCACGCATTCCTGAACCATGATGGATGTTGAGATGGCTTCTCCAGTCGGACCGATGATTGTCACGAATTATCAAGACAACCTGCATCATAGCATACCAGTGAGTGTCACATTCCGCGTCCGAACCCGATATGCTCATTTTTTTGAACAGCAATACGGAGCTGAGATTGATTTATGTGAATTGCTCCAAACTATGACCCTCTCTCGGCCAAAATCCAAGGTGAATCATTTACAACCTATCGAAATATCGATGCAGAGTTCTCATACGGCTACCTTTCAAACCATTTGTCCATTGAGAAAGGATCTCGAGGGAGAACTCGCTCGCCCTGCCCCATTTGCCTTGCCCAAGGCAAACGGGGACGATGCAGGCACGGAGGACCCGGCATACCATGTAAGTCTTCATCGTGTCCCATATTGCGCGTCACCTCACACTCTTGCCCTCGCGTTCCAGTCAGACGCATCGGAGTCATCAAACTCAAACTCCACTTACGCCCCATCTCACATCCCTATATCACCCATGGTCACCATCTGCCACACTCCTCCAGCATGTGCCTTCCTCCAATCCATCCTCGCTTCAGTCGCCCCAACTTCCCCCGCGCTCTCTCCCTTCCCCCACCCATATCCCGCAGAACCTCTCCAGACGACCGGCGGAGCCTACCTCGAGACGATTCTGACACATCGCGCGCTCTTGAGTGCGTTCCCTCCTGGTCACAGGGGCTGCCCAATGGCCCTGAGCGAGATTGCAGGAGCCCTGGAATCGAGAGCGTGGAGAGCTGATAGGGATTCGGATGCGGAAGCTGTTCTGGCATTCAGATATGAGGCCCAGATAGCGGCGATGTGGCTATAGGGAAAGGGATTGCGATAGCGCCAGGTAGCGCTTTAATTTATGCGAACTTAACGACCTAGGATGAAATACAACACCATTAATCCGAACTGACCTGGACCACAAATGGAGGGGATGAAAACGCCGCACTGTAAACATCCAGCCCAAATGAAGATGCCTAATCAACCCGTTCGAAGCAATGTCAAGGAGAGGAACTAGATGTACAGTCTACTAGGGCAACTCCAATGCCGCAAGTGCCATGGCGCCATACGTGGAATCATTGTGCTCAGGAACACTGCTACATGCAATACTCGAGCTAGTATCGCTCACGATGATAGGGTAGACATGATATAACCGGATGGTGATGGTACTCGATTTACCTCAGGGCGATAGTTGTAAAAACACATTCTCGAAGGCACCGCCCGTGACGCCCTCCTGCATTGCCATGTAAGTAGACGCCAGTGATGCATCGATGAGTAATTGACGCCCTGCGAGACGAAGATAGACGATCATAGGAACCGAGCGCTTTGTTCGCCAGCTCGAGTGATAGTTCCAAACTAGCTTGACCAATGTGTACCTTGAACAATACGAGGTGATCGGGTCAAATGAGTCCTATAGCGATACACGGCGCTTCGCGAATGGGTTGCAAGGAAGCTGCGAGATGTTTTGAAGAAAGGAGATGGCTTGTAAAGTGTCATAGAGCTATACCACTGCAATGATAAATCTCAAATATTGAGCGTGACCAAAGTTTCTGAGTCGTTGATGATCATTCTCGAATAAAAGGGGGTGTCGAGCAATGTACTTACCTTTTCGGTCATCAGAGATGAAGAATTTCCGATATCTTGCAAGGGAAGAATCCTGGGAGATAATATAAGAATGGGTCTGCTAGTATCGGAACGCCCTCTTTTGCTCGTGTCTGATTAGACATCCTGAGAAATGTATATAGTCAACAAAACGTTTCTGTGAAAAGCCAGAGCGCAGCATATCAATAGAAGCTTCTGATTCCAGAAAGCTTTGGCCCACGTTGACTTCAAATGGGATGTGATCAGGTACACTGTACACAAGCCCATATGTCCCTTTGATTTAAGTTCTAGGGGAAAAGTTCGAACAATCCAACCCACAAAAATAAAACGTACATATACCATAGGTATGCCACAAACGGCCTGCGGATAGTCATTTCTTGACCTGCACCTAGGCAACCCACACAGGCCAAGTTACGTAGAACCGACTCTCGCGAGAGCAAAAACATCTGTTGCATATTCAGCAACCACGGGTTTGATAAATCCGATCCACTCGTGTCGAGCGTCGACTGGATACTACTAAGTAGGACTGTGAAAGGGCTGCAGATGCTAAGCGCTAATGCTTGAACATGTGATTGCTCAGAGCATCGTTCCTGTAAATTAAAAGATCTCGCTCGACAAGGAACACCAGTTACAAGTGCGGTGCCGTGAACCCGCGAAGGGTACATATAGGCACATTAAGGATGTCGTTTACGTTTGTGTACTCGGGCCCGCCCGCGGCGTGTTACCGCCTTGAACTCCAGTACTTAGCATAAATGGCCATCGAGGGGTCCCCTCAACGCGGTTTATACGGCCAAGAACAGAGCTTCAAGTTAGCAGGCTGCTATGCAATAAAAATTAGGAGTACTCAAGAATGTCCGGCATGCCAGGAGGCCTCGTTGCCAGTGAACGCCGAGTAAGGATCAGATCCTCCGTATTATTTGAATGGCGTTTGTAACTTGACAATGCCCTGCAGTGGTGTAGCCACCATCATTATACCCATGCCAATCTCAGAATATTCTAAATACAGCATACCCAAAGCTATGTTCCAAGTTACTGATATCGATGCCAGGTTGAAAAGCCCGCCCTGGCAGAAGTCGAATCTTGAGAATCTTGGGGGCGTTGGCCACAGAGTAGACATTTGGTTCCGGTTCGGGAACCGGATCACAAATGAAGAAGGATGAAGGATTGGCTTCGACTCCAATTCCGTGGTGCAAGGGCAAAAAATAGCCATCGAATACTCGGAATAGCATCAATACCGATTGACCGGATCCGATATATTCTCATGCTGGTGAGTTCTTGCGTTGGCTATACCGGTCTATGATGCGGTCGTGGCCATTTGGTGGCCATTTTATGACTCGTGTGATCGAAGGCCGGCCAGGAGAATCAAATCTGGCTATGGTTTCGTTCTCGAATCTTCAAGCTGTGGAACTTTGAAGCTTCGAAGTTTGAAGCCTGAAGGCCAACTTGAATATGCCACTTTGTCATTTTCGAGGCTAGTGGCAATATCATTGACGACCAAGGAAAGGCGCTTGCGGCACCGCCGTCGGCTGCGTGGGGCTGCCCAAACGGTGAGACTTTCCCAAAGTGCTGGCCAAATGTTGACTCCTCTTGGTAGTACTACTTACCCTATACCCCACATGTACATACGAGTCAAAAGACCAATATTAGGCGCCCAAGTGACGCCAGCAAGCGGTGTTGCCGCATCAACTGAGTTGGAGAAGATGCAGGCAAAATAAACGTAAGATCATCTTGGCACCTCGGACTCGCTTATAATGATTCTGGCATTCTTTCTCGCTGCCATTGAATTTCTCTTCTCTCCATCGCCCTCTATACTATTCTAGACGACCAGTAACGATCGATTATGACTTCGATGGGCATGCAAGTAAATGGTTTGTTGACTATTGGACTTCCTGTGAGTGGTCGTAGTAGAGCTGACGCGACAATAGGACCAGTACGAGTTAACGCTTTACCACTGAGAGCTCATACCGATGGATCGGGCCCACTCATGAGATTGATGGGGACGAGACGCAGCCCTCTAGAGGATGATGAAGACTACCAAACTGGTGTTGAGATATTCCCGCCTCCAGGAAGGAAACGTACGTCTCTGCACACACCAATGAACTCATCACTCATGAGGCTCATGGCGTCTGCTACCATAGGTTCGCAGAAGGATCAAGATGATATAGACGATAAGGCGCGTAAGAAGGCCATGCGTGATCTCGTCAATTCATGGCAAGAGCGGTTGCAACTGATCAGTGTCATCGTAAGTCGTGATCATTTTTTCATTCTCGAACAGCTGACTGATATTCGATTCGTATCGTAGACTACGTTTTTTGCATCGATCGAAGCCGGGATGTTGGTGAACACTACGCCCAGCAGGGATACAGATACCTCTAATTACGTCCTGAAAGCATCCAATGCAGGTTTGATGGGGGCTCTCGTCATGCATGTATACGCCGGTGAGCAAAATATTCAAAACAAAAATTTAGTATTTGATACTCACAGATACTCACTATTAATTTACAATTACAGCTGTTCTATCCTTCCTAGCAGCATTCCTTTTGATCAGGTATAAGCTGAAAGAAGCTACCAAAGAAGAGATGATGATGGAAGGTATTCAAGTCGTTCAATCACCCCTTGGTGGCTCCCTCCGGGTCAAAACCTTTGAACGAGACGGGTCCGAATCAGATGGACCTAAGTCACCACATGCAGACGCCCCACCAAAGACCGCAAGGAGCGAAAGCGCAGATAGCCAGGACCGTGATCGTGCTGGCTCCCTTGCTGTTGAACCTCCCATTATTACGAGGAACCCCCATATCGAGCAGGTTGGCCCGTTCCGCTGGAACATCACGTTGACCCAATCGTCGCATCTGTTGAGTCGATTCCACACGTTATGCATCTTCTTGTCTGCCGCTGGATTCGTGCTTGCGATTATGGGGATCATATTGTACTCCTGGGCGCTGCAGCCTATCGAGGTCAGTGTCTTTGCGACTGTTTGCTTGGGTGGTGCCATCTTGGCCATGCTCACCTTGGTGGTGTCCTGATCGACACTGCACACGGGGAATATGATAGCATATGGAAAAACCGGCCCAGAACCTACCAACGGTCGTCATCCCCGAGGAGCATATGTCAGTATCGCTTGACTATTGTCAAGTTTGAGACGTCCATTTCTCGTCTCTACAGACTTTGATACTCCATTCAGAAGTACATACCATATACATACGCAAATCTAATCTTCCTGTCCATAATATACCACAAGTACCACGGCTTGTGTCATACTTTGTAATGCATACTTGATCGTGCGCACGAACGTGCAAAATTCAGCGATACATTTTGATGTGGCATGTCAGCACGCGGAGGCCATCTACATCGGCCGACGAAATTTTGAGCAGTTTTTGCGGAAAAGGTATCGACACAGCTAACGGATCATCGTCCGAATGACATATCGACCCGGCGAATGACAGCCCAGAATCATGGCCGGCTGCCCTATAATTTTGGCCAGGAACACAGAGGAGCGCAAATGCAAGCGATTGGGTGACTCGGACCTGCCATTTTCTTACTTTGTGGCCCTAAAAATACCTTTGCTCTTGGAGAAGAGGCCGCCTTGCTCTTTTACCGGTGGACCAGAGCCCGCCGAGCAAGGAGCCGCACTGCTCCCCACTGCTCAAGTCCCGTCCGACGCTTATCCTACTAGCTTATATATCTTCAGCATCTTTTGCTGACTTGCTCCTTATCATATCACATTTCCTTCTGCTGATCCATCGAGGTTTAGCTAATCCCCATACCGTAACATATCATAGTCATGGCCAAGTCAAGTCATGACAAGAACTCCTTGTGTATTCGTTTGACCGAGTCTATGGTGTTTCTGCGAACATCCGATCCGACTGGGAGACACGCCGAGGATGGCTCATCGACATCACCCGCCATGGTTCGCGGATTGCTAACCTTAAACATAAGCAAACCGACAAGGATATCCAGCATTGAACTTGAGCTGCAAGGCAGAGCGACGACATCGTGGCCTGAAGGTAAGCTTTTGAATTATATCCCAAGAAAAGCAGGTAGTCATTGATCAGACACGAATCATCCAGGTGTAGGTGCGCGGCGCATCGAGGTGACGGAGCAACACAAAGTCTACTCTGCCTCTACCGTTTTCTTTCGTGCATCTGCACACCCCAGTGTGAGACGTACGGCTTCTGTGGGACCTGGCCTCTCGCTTTTGCATGATAACGACGATTACAACACCCCTCTGGAGCGAAGCCCCATTGCTACCCCAAATAATGAACCCGAAGAGTATTTTGTGCCCCCGAGGAGTGCAAGTGTTGCCCCACAACGCGCCGAAACTGGTCGGATATCTCGTCATGTTAGCTGCGATGCTTCATCTTCACGTTTTCTCCCCGAGGAAGACGGGCAATTCGAGCCCACACCGCCGTATAGCCCGCCCTCGGCGGACCAACGGCCGGTTATCTCACATTCGGCCTCAGGATCCACTGTTGATTCTGGGAGTAACCGACTAGAAGACAGCCCTGCACAAACTCTTGAAGACCTGCGACGCGCGCTCAGAAATAATCTTGAACATGCACAACCAAGTTCGTCTCTCACCGCGCCTCTCTGCGTCAATATACTCACCCTAAGCAGGTCCATCGTCGAGTCGCCGAAGCTCTGTCCTCCCCAATCAAGCCATCGCTGGCTCATCAGCATCCAGCATCTGTTCTCCCGCTCTATCACGGAGACCGAGTATCGAAGACGTCCCCGAGGACGAACCGATACCCCAAATAACGCGTCTTGCATCGCGTACGCGATCAGACATCACCTCCCATTCCAAAGACCACGACGACCACCGCGGCCGGAAACACGCGCGCTTCACCTTCGCCGCAGTCGCCAGTGCATTGGACGTGATGAAAAACCGCGTGCGATCACAGTCTCCGCGCACGGCCTCCGAGCGGCGTCATGCCAGCGAATACGCGAGAGACGGCCATCACGAGGCAGATCGCGGGCGTAAGCTGGATAAAGGGAAGGGCAAGGCTTCCGAGGAACAGGCGAAGGGCTTGGGGCTTGGCAGGTTACTGCATCATGATGGAGACGAACACAAAGATTCCGGGGAAGGGTGGAAGGAGTTTAAGAAAGGTACGTCATGTTTTATGGCGCTCGGCCGCCGGGGTACTTATGATCTATCTCTATTTTTGATTTTGCGTAAAGGGACCTATACCTACCCAATATCATTTACGATTCCTAATAATTCGCCACCAACTATCGAGGCCGATCATGGTTCGATGACATGGCGACTCAAAGCGGAAGTTCATCGACCGGGGGCCTTCACATCCAAACTGACCGCAACACGAGAAGTTCTGGTTGTTGCCAGTCCTGGGGAAGAAGACACCGAAGACACAGATAACATCATCGTTGAACGTCAATGGGATTCACAGCTCCAATACCTGATCTCCGTATCTGGACGGAGTTTCCCAATAGGTGGCGTCATGCCCATAACGTTGACGATCATGCCTCTCGCAAAAGCAAAAGTCCATCGAATCTCTGTTTTCCTGGATGGTGAGTATCATATGTGTGACCTACTTGTGAATCTATACTGAGCAGAATTATGTTATAGAACGAGTGGACTATTATACCAAACTAAGACGCATCGCACGCTCACAACCCGTCCACCGCGTCCCGCTCCTCACTCTGAGAGCAGGTGGCGATGCTTCTCCCCAAGAAAGCCAGGCGATCCTACCAATCACTTCCGACGACCCACAAGCCTTTAGGAAGTCGCCCTTTTACCGACTTATCGGGCCTGATGACGACGAATCCGAGATGGCGTCGTCTTTGATGGGTCCAGGGCCGTGGACGATTCGTCACGACCTCCGACTCCCTGAGTCATGTGGGATGCTGAACTTCTCCAACCGGAATAAAAAGAGTAATATTCTGGTTAGCCATGTCCTCAAGATCGTGTTCCGAGTCGAGCGCGGGGATGATCAGATGATGGACCCGAAGACGAAGAAGAGAAAATTGTTTGATATCGTCGTGCAGACCCCTGTGCATATCCTCTCGGTAAGTTTACCAATTTGTTTTTGATATGTTCCTCTGAACTCATCCCATGTCGTTTAGTGTCGATGTGCCCCGCAATGGATGTCCCTACCACGCTACTGCGAAGTCCTCGACCGCGATCTCGTTGACAAACAAAAAGCTTGTCCTTGCGACTTCCGCAAGCTCCGCGGGACACATTCCAATCTCGACGAAGCCGGCGAGTCCCTTGACCGCGTCGTCTCTTCCGACTCCGCAGCCTCGTCAGCGGAGAACCAAACATCAGTCAATCCGCTCACTATGCCGTCCCTGAGGGCTGGAAACGCGGTTATGTCGCTCAGTAATCAGTATGAACGCTTGATATCGGGGCAGGAGAGTGAGGCAGGCGAAGCTCCTCCGTCATATGACAGTATTGCTCGGGTTCCTCAGCGCGTTCAACAAGAACACGGACAAAGAGGAAAGGACTAACTTGTATTATATGGGATGTGTTAATGAGGTGTTTATTTATTTTGTTTTTATGAGATAGGATGAACTTGAATAATACCAATTAACAATTCACGCAATTATATCATTGTGTATAATTTCACTAGACGGCCCACGGAAGGCTGTCAGGCAAATGTTATTGACGTACCTGGCAGGCTCTGGTGGGCTCACTATGGTGCGGGGAGATTATTAATGAAGAATCAAGTGATCAGATCGCGATAGATGAGCGCGTGATCGCCATGTTCATTTTATCGCGAGAGGTGAACCGTAGTTATTTGATTGATCGTCGGTCTCCCACGTGGACTGATGGATCCTTTGGGGGGTAGGGACCACTGACGCACGATATATTTATTCTGCGCAACTTGCAGGCAACGCCGGGATATGAATGTTCTCGTCATTCACCCGAGGTTCATGGGGATTTTACAGTAAAGGAGGTCCTGTCCCAATGAGTGATGACAGGTCAACAAAGATTGTACGCACCAGAATCAGGGTACATTTTGTCCACTTACAACCGCCAGACAAAGTACGGTGTCCAATGAACAATACATGGCGATTCCTGAAAAAAATCCGGAAATGCTGGTTAATGTCTGTGAATTAGGGTAGTGGTAAGTCTAGCAATGCAAGATCAATAGCGAAGATATACAGTGAGGTGAGTAAGTGGTGATAGGTATCCGACGAGAGTGAATAAGTTAATCTAAGTAGGCTGGCGCAATTAATCCTCGCTGTAGGGGAAATAAGCACGCGAATTGTATTGGAAGCAATGATGCCTACTCACTCTGGAGTTTCTCGCCGTAGAAAGAGATCTATTGCAGCTGAAAATGCTGCGAAGGCCAATCCGCCACCTAGAGCAGCCTTCGGGCCTGAATTTCGAGCAAGTACACCGCCTGCAACGAATCCAGCGGCGACAGGGTTGACCATGTCGTTTTTTGCTCGATACTATTTCAGCAATAAAACACAGATGGTCAAATGTGGCTGCCGGAATAATATAATGCAAAACTTACGCCTTCGATTACACACTCAATACCTGCAAATAGCGAACCAACTTTTCCGAAACCTTTCCCACTTCTCCACATTCCTCTACCCATCTCTCTAAAGATCTCTCTCGCTTTCTGCGTGTTGTTCATTCCAGCCTGAGTCCGTTCTCGCAGCAAAGGATCCTCATACGCAAATGACGCCGACATGAGCGAGAAAAAAGCTCCAATACCAATTCCTAAGAGTTCATGCTGATAGTAAGTCTAGATGATTCACAAAAGCGCACAATATGTGATAATGAGTACTTACCACCGATGCCTGCTATTACAGTTTTCGCTGCACATGATTCCATGCCCGCGGTCATCCAACCTTGATATTTTTTGGCCTGGTTTAGCTGCGCACGGTCCTCTTCCGTGTATCCAGGGGGAAGAGGCTCCCTCCCCGCAGGAAAAAACGGAGCAACGAGAGGAAAGGAACTCATGGCCGTTGAATCCTTCGAGCGTTCGAACACGGAATGATAATTTTGTTTTGGGAGGACTCTTCAGGAAGTGGATGACTAAGCCGTGACACTGGTATAACATCATGTGATGTGACAGCGGAGGCATGTCACCTTCCAACGAGCTTCAAGCTTCAAGTTCAAGTTCTAACGATCATACTTCAGCTTCAGTTGAGATGATGGGAGTCATACGTGTGTATGTTACACTTCCATCTTCCGGATCCCTTAAGGTCGGTAAGGCGTTACACATGTTACATTTTGATCTGGCCTCAGCCTGACAGCTGACCATGATTCAGGGTAACTTTTTTGTACCCCATCTAGTTAACGGGCGGCGATGCAATCATCACTTGGATCCCCGAGTGAGTTATCAAACCATAAGATGTCATCAAGTTTCATCAACACAGGTACCAAGGCTTAGTTATCAGTAGCCACAGACTTCCAGATGTCCGCTCGGCGCTTTCTTCTAACTTCTTCAGCCGCCGGAGTGGAGCTGCTAATCCATAACAGTCAGTAGTATAAAACGCCGGCCGCTGAAAATATAGGACTGGTGAACCCTCACCTGCCTGACAACCTTCCATTGTTCTTCCATGTCCAGTATTCACAGCGACCACAGTGAGTCCAAAGTTCAGATTTGCTCCTTACATGTCGTTCGATCTAGCTAACGAAATCGCCGCCGTATAGGACACCCCCGTCGCTCGATTTTGCTTGACGCTCGACGATGGCCATTCTTTGGTGGTCGTGTTCCTCCTTCGAATCTCAGCAATTCAGCCCATAACAACGATTTTATGACGCTGCGTTCCACGGCGGGATCACAATTTGCTTCCAATGGAAGAGGAAATGGGGATGTCGAGCAAGCAGGGTTTGATGATGACGCTTCCCGTACACGTCTTTCATCAACCGTCTTGTGCATTGTTGCTAAGAATTCAATACAGCTGTGGGGAAAGATGGAGGTGGCGAAGGCAGTGGGGGCGCATCACAGCCTAAACCACCCGCTCACAACGAGGCCGAAGAACATAATCCTCTGGTTTCGGCATGGCAAGATCGCCTTCAGGTTCTGACTGTAGTTGTGAGTCTCGTTCTGTCCACCTGCGCTAATATTTACAGCTTAATGGTGGTGTTTGATAGACAGCCTTCCTTGCATCAATGGACGGACAGCTCTTTTCACTCACTACAATTCCTTCTAATATATCGCACACTCCAGCAACAACATCCCAAGAACTTGTTTATGCAAGTCTTTCAGGAGCCTTGATTTTTCATATATGTGCATGTACGTTTTGAAGTACAGTTGACTCATCAGTTCCCGTTGCTCAACTTCACCCAGCTATTCTTGGTTATATGGCTTCTTTCGCGCTAATAAAGTATACCATAATCGAAGCATCTGAAGATGATAAGCTAGGAGGTATCCTTTCATCGCCATCGCCAAATCCACACATCACGAACGAAAAAGCCTCAGGATCACCAATAAAAACACCCAAGCACATAATCCTCGAGTGCAGACGCCCATTTCGCTCTTCAGCGTCCACTTCGGCGAACAATCATAAGCCCGAACCGCCCATCGCTCTCCTTGCCCGGTGCTATTATACCACTCTCGTGCTCACGGCGCTCGGATTTATGCTTGGGCTGTTGGGGATTCTTGCTTACATATGGGCAGGATTAATGATGCCTGTTGGGATATTCTCGACCGTTTGTCTTGGTGTTGGATTGGGTGCAGCGCTGTGGGCAATTTCGTGACGCACGATGAGCGGTATTGAGGAGATTATACATACCCTCTTTCTCGATGGAACAACGGGTTGCAGCGATGAGTTTTGACCGTGAAAGACTTTCTAGTTCACGTGATATGTTGTTTTTCACGAATCAAATGACAAATTGAGTGTTGTGGCAAACTCCAAGTCCCAACCACGTCCTTCTGTGAGCGATTCAGAAGTTTCGCCGACATCCATGAAGCTTTTCCATGCGCATAAAATATGCTGGACAAAGAAATCCCCGCGTAAATATTTTCTGTTTACATGCTGGGCGGCAGCAAACTGACCTGTAGTAGACTGCAGGATGACTGCATCTCCTCTCACCATTCATTGCTTCGTCGAATTATGAGGTTCGCATTCGATGACAACGATGACTCGACCAACCTTCTGCTCTCAAATCGTGTTTTCTATGACTTGGCATATCCTTTATTTCTTGCCTCCATGACATTTTGGACCGAGCGAGCGTTCTTGGATACAATATCGCGATTTGGCACAAACTCTACATCTTCGCATGGCATGACTATCAGCTGTCACACCGCCAAATACGTGGAGCGGATCACTATTTGCTTTGTCCCATCTTCTTTGCGCCTTCCACCCGAGATCCTGGCACATTTCTCAAAGCCAGTCCTATTCCAAAACCTTGGTATTGTTCGTTTTGTGTTTTCCTACGGTGTACATTTGGTACCCACTCTTTCCGGCCCTGCAATCTGCAGCGAACTCGCAAAGCACACAATCGATAACGACGACTGGTTGAATCCCAACAGCCTTTCTTTCACATATCTTCATGCGCTCGATCCCAAACGGTTCGAATGGGCATCCTTCCTTCCTAGCTCGGTTAATGGTTCTACGGATCGACGTTTTCGCCTAATCGGAGTACACAGTAATGTTCGCCGCCTATTGCGTTCCTGGACAAATTTGAACAGCATATACCTTGACGGAATTTGTTTATTAAACGTGGACGACTTTTCGGCTTGTCGAGTGTTTTTGCCTGTTGGTAATGTGTATGTATCACTGACCGGCTTGGAGGGACAAGATCCCAGGATGTTATTTGAGGACTTCATTGCGACTCCTGGACGGATAACTGGAACCGAGGAGTGCCGGAATTTCATTTTACAACGAGGTCGACGCAACAATACTGGCCCTATATCCGATATATCCGTCGATATTGCCTTCTTGTATCCCGGAGGCACTATTCTTTCACTGCAAGGCTTCACCCGATTCGATAGGACAAGGTTCCGTAAAACTTTTTTCAACAAGAAGCCAGATGAATTGCAGGATTCTGAATGCAGCGACGAGCGTCTTCAAATCTCCCTTGAATGGTGGTACACTCAGCTTCGCTTATGCACCTCACAATTCCATTCGTACTATAGTCATCTAAATTGGATTTCCACTGTCGTCCCTTCATTATTGAACTTCGTGGATCGCATAGCCATTTCACTTTCGGTCCACTCAACAAAGCTTTCACTGCCATTTGGAACGATCAAATGGGGCTTTTCCTATCCTCTTCTACGACATACCTATCTTCAAATTTCTGGGAAATTACGTCTCTGGACCACAATTGTTCCCCTGGTTCACCTTCAAGTCAATTTGCGAGTCTTATCGGCTGATTTGGCAGTCCCCTTTTCTCAAGCGGTCCCGCGGATATTCTTCAAACATCTCTTCTTTTCGATGCTTTTGAAAGACGCCATCTCGATGGCCTTCAGCTATCTAACAAAACAGCCCCTGGTCGTCTTTCAGCGGAAGATCACAAATATCCTTGAATTTCGATGTTCTCGCCCTTATCCTCAAATCGGTTTCTTGGTCTTTCTCATTTTAGCATGGTTATTCGCGATCTTCCCTTCACTATGTTTTTTTCAATGGAAACTATCTACCCCAACGAATAGTTCTATGATTTCGCTGGACATGAACATATCTCCTATCCTTTCCGAACGTTCATTGGGCGATCAATGTCACTCCAGTCTTTCACTTTTTTGTTCTACCCACGGTAAACGCTAGGATTCTTGTGCTCTGTGTCGCAGATTACTGAGATGCTCTATCTATATCTAGGCTGGGATTCGTCTTCACAAATAGAACACGGTTTGATCAAGGCGAGTTTTGCTGGCTCGACGACAATCGTCCCACGGCCTCCTCCGCTTGAGGATATTGGTATCGACGACGAAGATGGAACTAATCCAAAATTCCAACGATGGACAATATCTGTTCCGCACTTCTATCCTAACTGCAAAGCCAATACAACCGAGCCTTGCTCGCTGGACAAATGCGCTATTAGAAGGCATCGAAGTGCCCGCGAAGACCTCTGGAGCGACGCCTCGACAGCGCTTGTTTTATCGCAGAATACAGCGTATCGATTTTTCTCCGTGCCTTTATCAGTGAGGTTATCGATATGGAAAATGAAGGCGCGCATCAGTCGAGTGATGAAGATTATCAAAAACGAAGTGTTGAGGGATCAAGCTCAAAGGAAACGAATAGAAGCCGCCTAAACTTCAGCGCTAGACCTCAGCAGATCCGAACGACTCAGCTACGACATCGCACCCCCAGAATGATACACAGATATACACTTTGTTTCTTTATATTATATGTTTATTATAATGATACATTTTCTATGGGCGCTGCCAAAATTTACTCAAGTTTTGGTCCTGCATCTCTCACGCTCTCTTGAACATCGCCCTCATACAATGTGAAGGCTTTTTGGAACATCCCCGCGAGTTTCCTGACCTCGCGCTCGAACGCCTCTTTATCGGCCCAAGCCAACGCAGGGTTGAGCACCTCTCGGGGAACACCCTCCACCTTGGTAGGAATCTGAAGCCCAAAGACACCAAAGTTCTCGTACTCGGCGTTGAGAAGCTCGCCAGAGTGAACAGCGTCGACAATGCGCCGAGTATAAGAGAGAGGGCACCGCTTGCCAGTGCCGAATTTTCCACCGGTCCAGCCAGTGTTGATGAGCCAGCAGGAAACATTGTGTTTTGACATGCGATCGGCAAGCATCTCGGCGTAACGACCAGGCTATATAGATAATCAGAAATATTCAAGGTATGTGGGGGGATAAAAACTTACATGCAAGACGATGAAAGGTGCGCTGTAGCAAGTGGAGAAGGTTGGTATCGGTTCAAGGACACCATCCTCTGTACCAGGAGTTTTCCTGTGGACCAACGGTTAAAACTGAATGTAAACGAGAAAAAAATGGCTGCTTACGAAGTGTAACCAGCCAGGAAGTGGTAGCTCGCCTGGTCAGCTGTCAGCTTGCTCACAGGGGGCAGGACACCAAATGCATCACAGGTGAGCATGATGATGTTACTCGGCTGTCTCTCGACGAGACATGGGATTTGAGCATTGGGAATATACTCGATCGGATACGCGCAGCGAGTGTTCTCGGTGATGCTAACGTCATCATAATCCGGTGTGCGGGAGGCAGGATCGTAAACGACATTCTCTAGGATCGACCCAAAGCGAATGGCGTTGAAAATCTCGGGCTCTTTCTCTTGGGAAAGGTTGATGCATTTCGCGTAGCATCCACCCTCAATGTTGAAAACCCCGGTGTCCGACCAAACGTGTTCGTCGTCACCAATCAAGAGACGGTGTGGGTCAGCAGAGAGAGTAGTCTTGCCAGTTCCCGAAAGACCGAAGAAGAGGGTAACATCGCCTTTCTCCATCCCAACGTTGGCGGACGAATGGAGGGAGAGTTGGCCAAATTTGACCGGTTGGAGGTAGTGCATGACAGAGAAGACACCCTTTTTCATTTCTCCGGCATATTCAGTCCCAAGAATAACCATCTCCATGCGTTTGAAGTTGATTTCTACAGAAGTGGTCGAGGACATTCCTTTCGTGAAGCGGTTAGCAGGGAACTGTCCAGCATTGTAGATGATGAAGTCGGGGTCGCCGAAGTTGGCAAGCTCCTCTTCGGTTGGGCGGATGAGCATGTTGTTCTAGAAGAAGGGCGATGAGCGAGATCTGTGGTCATACAGTGCATTCTACATACCATGAAGAGGGCATGATAAGCGCGTGCGCAGATCACCCGGACTTTGATGCGATATTTGGGGTCCCACTAGAAAACAGCCCACAAGGAACTTGAGAAAAACTGCTCAAGCTCAGATAGATGTGAGACCCACCCCAGCATAACCATCGAATACGTAGACATTCTCGCGGGTGTTGAGATAATCAATGGCACGTTCACGGTTGATTTCAAACGTATCTGCACGCCATAAGTGAGCCAGTGGGCCGGATCATTAGACCATATTACTTACGTTCATCCATCTTGATGTTCACGGAGCCCCACCAGATCTCGTCCTTGCTGGTATCCTCATATACGATACGCTTGTCTTTGGGACTTCTTCCTGTCTTCTTCCCAGAGAAGTTGATGAGTGCGCCGGAAGACGAAAGGATGGCGCCCTCATTCCGGATCGCATCCTCGTAAAGTTGGGCAACAGGGGCATTTCGCTTCAGATGAATACGGTCCATGTCGAACCCAGCCTGTGAGAAATACTCGAGATCGCTACCTATCACTGTTATGAGCAAAGTTAATTCATTGAGGATTTGAAATAAGTCGTTGTGATCTTGACATACGTTTGCTCGCAAACTGGTCGTCGGAAGCTTGAGCATAGTTTTTATGAAGGATATGTGGGGTAGTGTAGGGCGATTGACGACCGAGGACCATGATTGGATCTGTGACCTGGAAATAAAAATAATAGGAGTTAGTGATTAGGAGACATAGTAAAATGGTTTCGATTTGCAGGTTCAGTCACTCACTCTAAGAGATTCTACAAGGTGAAGAAATGAAGGAACTGGGGGAACGAGTTTTTATTGATAATCAAGGGGAATTTTGCTGTGCTTTATACGATTGGCGTTGTCGCTGTCATTCTGCTATCGGAAGCCTTCCGATAGCAGATAGGCGGGTCCATCCGTTCCGCTCCGTCCTTGCACGAAACTAGCCCTCGATTTGCGCCGAACATGGTCGGTAGCGGGGCGAAACACGTGGAGCTGTTTACCAGCGACTTTAGATCCAAACAAGCATGTTGGTGGACATTGGCAACCGCGTCATTTCGGATAAGGCGATGTCCTCGAGCTCCATCCATGTTGGTAGGAGTGGCATGCGCCTTATATAACGGCATCTGCGAGGTATCCCATATCCGAAATTCAAAGAAAACATGGATCTGCATTAGAGATTCGATAATTCAAAATACTAAAAAGGCAAACAGGTATAGGTCGATGGGCATGTGGAACTTCGACGACTTGACAACGCACCTTAAAAATCGCACGTGGGCACGGTTGCAAACACTTGCAATAGGGCGTTTGATGTGAAGAGATGGGATGACGTTCGAACGAGAGATATAAAATGTCCAAAATGAATCAAAAAAAACTGAAGCTACAGTACAAAGGCTAGTCCGAGTGTAAAACAAGAGAAAGTCCTCGAGTATGCTAAATGGTTCGTGATTAGGCCATTTCTAATCGTATCGACCGGTAATTTTTAAAAATCGAAATGAGAAAGTGATGGGAACTGCAAGGAAGTTGTGGGATCAGCTTGCAATGGCTGCTATAACGCACA
Source organism: Hygrophoropsis aurantiaca (assembly GCA_021014935.1). Lineage (NCBI taxonomy): Eukaryota > Fungi > Basidiomycota > Agaricomycetes > Boletales > Hygrophoropsidaceae > Hygrophoropsis > Hygrophoropsis aurantiaca. The sequence goes on from MU267730.1 coordinate 27,338, forward strand.
CCTACCGACTAAAGTGTTGCAAGCACACGTCTAAGCATCATAGACCATCCGAGCAGTCCCAAAGAGAGCGCGTGTGTCAACAACGCGAACATTGGGACCGTGCACTGCCGTAGTGCCATAGAACCTACAGTTTGTGGCTTGTATGCAATGCCTCTGCCACGCATCCTCTCGAGCGAGTTCTGTGCCACAGTTCGAGCAAAGAAATTTCTTGGAAAGATGCCGGCTAACGATGTGTCGCGCAAGACTGCCCTTCTTCATGCGCCTATTGCATCCCTCCCATTGGCAAGTTATATCTTGCCTGTGATCTCCCGTGACATGATGCCAAGCATGGAGATGCTTTCCAATTCGCTGCTTATCGCCCTCGATACACACCCCGCACGGAGAACTGCCGTGGTTCCAGTTGCACGGATACACAAGGAGCTGACCGTTGGCGGCGTATTTTCCATGCTCCAAATCCTCTTTGGTCATTGTTATCGGTCTGACAATTTCTGGTATCATCGCTGACGACGCGTTGGGTGAAAAAATTGAAAGATGATAAGCCGGATGGAAGAGAGGCGGTGGTCTTTGGAGGCTCGTTGATGGAACAACGATTGTCTCGGGCGTAAGAAATGTTTCAGGCGTCAGAGTGCTAGCGCTGATCGTCAGATAATTATGTGATATCACAGAATTGACTTACTCCAAACTAAACTGCAGCCCAGAACTACCAGACACGTGACCGTATTGCTCAGAATACATTCTAGAAAACTGGCACCACAAAGAAGACAGGAAGGATATGACGAAGGCCTAACCCCGTTCGTAACCGTGGACAGGAAGGATGAGGGTTGACAGATCCTCAACTTGCCGTGAAAAGGAATCAGGGGGGTGGATACTTATACTTACAAGACATTCAATCATTGGTGCTGTACGGGCAACAGCGCATTCGCCTCGTGTTCTCGCGCAGGTGGCAAATGAAGTATGTCGTGATCGGGTCACGGGAATAATCAAAAGCGCGTTAGCTGTGTCGATCTTCTTGTTATTCGGGCTTCAAACCTTAACAAGGTGAATGACACGAAGTCCTATCCAGGAAGTTTGTCAGAGCGCCAAAATATGGAGATAAATATGCGTAGCGGGTGAGGCCGATCCGAGAAGAGGACATATTCATCTCCTATGCATGAAGGGCATGGTCAATGATAATCCGCAGAATTAAAGACGCTGAATCGTTCTCGAAGTTTGGCCCAACGAAAGAAAGAATCCGCCTCGAAAATGGGTCGTTGATTAGATATCCAAATTTACGAGAAGACATATCGTGATAGATTTGGTAACACAATGTCTATGCAAATTGGTGACGGAGGGACATGCAGTGCCGGTTCGGGGTCAAAAAGGTGTGTATCTGATCCAAAACTCGCGAACCACTCGGTACAAAGCTGATTTTGGTGGGAAAGGAGTCCAGCCTTTCAGGAGCCCTGCTCTTAGCTATCAATAGAACCTCTCGAGTCTCGATCGTGGATGAGAAGCGCTATGAGCGTTAATATCTCCACCAGAAGTAGTTTAGTTCTGGTCATCCAATATGACAGTCAGTGTGTCTGAGATGACCGCTCCAAATACATGGCCCTAAACAGTTTCAAATTCAAAGAGAGAGTCAGCGATAGATCGAGGTCGACATAAACAGCAGAAAAAACATTCTAGAAAATCAGAGAGAAGATAATGCTTCCGCTTCCTTAGTGAAAGCATGATCATACACGAGCGAATGACCTCGTATCAGAACATAAGATACCAAACTTCGTCATTTGAACTTCGACAATACGTATTGGGCAGCCGGAAGTACTCACCTTTTCGAAAGCTAAACCGAAATGACCGAAGGTGGCTCCCATTACCGTCGGATGTGTGGAGAGCGCCGACGATAAACATAGGATACCACAGCATGGGCCATACCTGGCGATACAGATGTCATTGATGACAACTCAACGAAAAATTTTCAAGGCAAAATTTTCAGCACAGGTATGATTCTCCCTCTATCGTTACTTCTTCACCTGGGCTTCACGATTTAACTGTTTGTGCTATATTCTCTCATGATGAAGGTCATTTTTGAGTACCAAAGACTTTGATTGACGTGTGCACTCACCATTTTGATCACACGCTCAGTTGAAGAGAAGACACGGAGCTAGAGCGCAAAGACATAGAATGATGAACATTCCTAAATTAGCCCCGAGGGTGTCCCGCCTCCGACGACCACTGTCCTTGAGCTATGACCACAAGACCACTCCATTTGTGACCGTTGACTATGATTAGAATAATCTTCTACGCCACCCGCCGATTGCCAGAAGATTGCAGAAGATCCCAAAAAAAACTGTCGAATATTAAGGATACGACACCGTTGGAACCGATGCGTTCAATAAACGCAGTCCTTTACCAGGTTCGGAGAGAGAAGAAAAAGACGGACCGCTATTGCCTGCTCTGGCACCAGTCAGTCTTTCGTGTGTGGAGACAACCGAAGAGACCAGCAATTAGCCGCCCAAATGGCAACATCCGGGAATTTTCCGGCCCGCGTGATCGGACCGGAAGATACGACCATATGAGAGGGGTCTTATAAGAGTGAAGTCGATGTTGGAGAGATCACGGACAATCAGCTTATTTCTCTCCCATCTCCAATCTACTATCAACCCATCGATATCTGAACAATGTCTCGCAAAAAAGTCCTCCCTCTGAACACCGGTGTCACCATTCCCCAGATCGGATTGGGCACCTGGTTGTCGAAGCCCCATGAAGTCGAGAACGCTGTACGTAGATCTACGCGTCGTGGATCTAATAAATGTGTGTATATGACTTTAATTGACATACGGGGTGCCTGTAGGTTGAGATTGCCGTCCGTAATGGATACCGTCATCTCGATCTTGCTATGATCTACCAAAACCAGGACGAGGTCGGTCGGGCACTGAAGAAAGTCATTCCCTCCGTCGTCAAGCGCGAGGATCTCTTCATTACTTCCAAGCTTTGGAATTCTTCTCACCAGGCTGCGGTCGCTGAGGCTGAGCTCGAGGAGACGCTCTCGCAGCTTGGCATTGATTATCTTGACCTTTACCGTGCGTTTCGACCACGTATCAGATCGTCGAAAGACATGGTATGCTGACATGCCACGGTGATAGTCGTCCACTGGCCCGTAGCATTCCAACCCGGTCAGGGACTTAGCCCTAAACACCCAACGATAGAAGGAGAAGTCCACCTCGACACCGACACTTCACTCGTTGATACATGGAAGACCATGATCAAGCTCAAGGAGACCGGAAAGGTGGGGAGTCTTCTATATACCCAGCGAATATTTTTTGAGGTAGATGCATAGGTTAAAGCCATTGGTGTCTCGAATTTCACCATTGCCCACATTGAGGGTATAATCAAGGCGACTAATGTTGTTCCCGTACGTCCTGGCCTTGATACCTTATCATTATACGCAGTTGACGAGTATTTGTATTGTCCAATTCGATAGGCCGCAAACCAAATAGAGGCCCACCCTCTTCTTCCTCAAGATGACCTCGTGGCGTACTGCAACGCGAAGGGCATCCACATCACTGCCTACAGCCCCCTCGGAAACAACCGTAAGTTTGCACATGCTCTTTGTCGTTGATTCCACTCGCCTGAACGACGAAAAAATAGTGGTCGGCATCCCCATGCTCACCGAGAACGCCGCTGTGCAAGAAGTCGCGAAGAAGCTCGACGCCACTCCTGCACAAGTACTCGTTGCTTGGGGAACCTACAGGGGGTACTCCGTCATCCCGAAGAGTGTACAAGAGTGTAAGCCTGTGCTTCAAATAGGAGTTCAATATAGTATTGATGCTCCAGATAGCCCGTATCATTTCCAACTTCCAGCAAGTTGAACTGAGCAAGGAGGACTACGAGAAAGTCTCCGCGATCATCGGCCCCAAGGCAAGACGGTATGAATTCTTTCACTTTGAGTCGTGGGGCCACGATTTAACAGATATTCTTGCCGCAGATACAATACGCCCGTCACGTACAAACCCAAATGGAACATCAACCTCTTTGATGAAGAGGTTGAGAAGACTGCGACGCACACTGTCAAAATCCTGTAATTTCCCTCTGGAGTGCTGCTAGTTGGGCGCGATGGTAACATACCAATGTTGAAGAAGTCCAAATCCCAAATGTTGTATAGTGCATTTACTTAAAATTCATTATTCTCCGGCATGCGCCTGTTCCGATCTTTTCGATAAAGTGAGAGTAAGTCGAGGACGAGCGAGCACCAACAATTTGGGGCTCCATTCTATCTGCTCAAAAAAGTATAAGTAGCGCACCTTAATCTCCACCGGAATGTTCCAGTTGCGGTCAGCGCCATCAACTAAATATTTCAGACACATGAAGCTTGTTCCGGGGGAGATGTTCGGATCACAACTCGCAGATGTCCGCCCCTAAGTTATGTACACTTTTACTTGGGCGTAACCACCCCCAAACCTTCCAAACGCGATCCTGATTCCGATTCGATGAAATCAGTTGCTCGATTATACTTCCGGACAATGCGCAGCGAATGGAAGCTGAATTGCTTCTCGTAATGCCAGATAAGACTATAGCAAACTGCGCAGTGCGCAAATGCTTGCAGAACATCTCACCCTTCGCCAACATGAACCAAAGACGGAAAAAAATGGACCGAATTACCTAGCACATTCGCAGCGAAGGATCGTTGATGTTTCTAATCACGTTATTCGAGGCCTTTTCCCTAGATCAAAGCCATCAGGTTACTACATCGCAACAAGAGACTGCGTCATGAACTCATGGAATTCAAAGCACACGTTTTGGACACGATCACAATTTCAATTTATGAACAACTGCAATTCCATTAGCTGGTTGAACTTTGAGTCAAGTGGCAAATTTCACTCACAGTCATCACCAAGAGCGCCATTTACACGGCTGGGAAGAGACTTTTTCGTGAGCAATATAATCAAACCCGAAAAAACGTCGAAAAAAACAGTAGGCTGTACAAAAAAATCGTACCGATGTTTGTCGAGTGTAGCATCATTTTCTTCAATGACCTTTTGACGTGGCAGGCATAAGCGGGTCAATGGTTGGGCTAAGACGTGGTATTAAAAAAAAGGCGCCAGCAGAGCTTGTGCCTTAACGGAAAGTCCGGTTGCGGGGGTTCCACAAATACTCGGATTAGAGTCCAGCAGGTCCATATATACCTCCGCAATTCGTAGACGCTGTCTTCCACTTCTTGTTTCAACTTTTACACGCTGGCTTACATATTTTGTTCTTGTCTTATACGTTCTTGGTTTTTCGTCCATGAGTAACTCGCCAACGGCGTATCTCTTGTGGTCCATCCTCTCATGTCTGGTGCGTCCCATGTGTTTATCCAAATACAGATAGCGATCGTTCTCATGCTAACGACCATATGGCATATGTATCGTCCATATGGTTTCTCCAGTTCTTTTGCTTCCTTATATTTCACCTCTGGAACTACGATAGATTCAAGTGTTTGAGATGGAATTCGGGCCGCCAACCTGGTGCCTTCAAGCGCGTCATGACAGTAAGTCAGGGCTACCACCATCATTTTCATTCACATTAACAACGCTAACCGTTACCCAGTACTCATATGTAGCAACGTTATCGTTACTTGTGGTTTACAGTGTTGCACTCACAATATTTAAATTTCAAGAGGGTACGCTCTAATACCTACTTCTCACTCAGCCCACTAACTCCATCTCCAGGATATGTTCCTGGTCCACAGGGCTTTGGTAAGTCTGCTTAACTTAGTCTATCAAGTGATATCTGACCGTGATAAACAGACATACCGCAGCCTCTCGATACATATTCACCTGCTAACAAGAAGTGGATATTACCACTTCTATTTTCACTAAGTGGAGCATGGGCTTGCGAAATGTTGGTGTAGCGACATATTTTTATAAACTGGGACTGATGCTCTCTACTCAGAATAACACATCTAGAGGGTGCGCTGACCATTATTAATTGACAACAAACCATATCTCATCCCACTGGCCTGTAGAACTGACATTTTGGCTCTTCCTCCTTCATCAAGGGCCGAAAACACGCCTTTGGTTCGATAGCTGGGAGTTCAGAGTATGGCTGTTCGGTAACATACGTTGTATTAGGGCATAGTCTCTTCAATACTGAACAACGAGTTCAGGAACTGTGGTCGCTGGGCTTGGGCTACCTCTCACGGCTCTTGTCTCTCGCAGGGACCTTGACATGGTATTACTACTCCTTACATTGCATTACTAACATACTCACTCCCTTCTTATCTCTAGTGTCAAGCATGGATATTCCTCGTTGGATCTACGGCATCGACTGTCACAACAGTTTTCTTCCTCTACGTGTTGGCACGATTTCCCATGTTCATATCCCGTGTCAAAGCTGATGGCGGGGAGCCGGACGTCGTTCTTCGGCTAGTGATGTTCTATCAGCTTAACGTGAGTTTATTCCCATCCACATCTTGCCAAGTACCGGAGCAAATGGATCCCCGACAGTACGCTCGCGTTGTGCTTCGCTTCTTGTTCTCGATACCGTTGTTCGTGCTTGCGATCGATGGCGTTCAAGGACAACATATCGTCGATACTGATCCGTAAGTGTCAATAAGCGTAATTGAAATAATTGCTGAAGAGTTGTATTCGTAGGTTTTGGTCAGGTATGAAGCTACACGTCATCTACTTGAAATCTATTTTCTGAAACTGTACAGATTTTTTACTTATGATCGGAGGCATTGGATGTTTCGTGTCCTCCGCAATAACTCTTCTTGTCAGCGTTTCTCTGATGCGAAAATTCCATTAGGCTAACCTATCCTAGATATTCTTCCCTCGCTCTCTCGCCCAAGAATTGGGCTACGTCACCGTACGCCAACAACCCCTTCCTCTCGTCAAAACTCCCGTAACAACCTCTCTCGATGTCCAACGGCCGCCTTATCACCAGCGGCACACCTCTTCTCCTAAGACCATGAACATCCCAATAACAGCCCTCCCCTCTCACAATGACACCCCCTCTGCACCCCTCTCCGAGGACTCACATCACGTTAACGACGAAGCTACGCCCGAATATCAACTCGAAGATTCTGCAAACCCAAATTCACACCACAGCCACTCAGCGGATGGGCAAATCCGTATGCGTGCGTGGGATGCCCGCGGTGGTGACCGTGAAATACCTACACAGGACTCTCCGTATCTAGAGACACCATATGTGTTTGATCGGCATTCAGGAAGTCTGGTTCGTCCGCAGTCTGAAGGTTCCTCCGGGCTACATCCATATGTACGTGAGCTGTGCCACTAGGCTCTCGGCGGAACGAAGGTGGCTGATTATTGATTTCACTTGCTTTACAGGTCAGAGTGTTTAGATCGCCTATTGGTGAGTAATCACTTGTATAAGGCGAAACTTTGGCTCATGCCGTTCTTTTGCCAGATATTTACGAACCCCGAGACGAAGAAATGGGATCGATGCGATGACCTCAACAAGATATCCTGAGCTTTCCACACTGATTCGTCTCACCTTAAATCATACCCACATTTACGTCCAAATACTTCCATTGATCATTATTTCATCACGCACGCCGAGGTCGCATCATCCCATTCAATCGCCACCCTATCATCCTACCATCCAACCCAACCATTCATGACCTTCTAACATACCTTATCTTTCAAATTCTACCATATACCCGCAGCATTATCACCCTTACCACGAAGAACGTTCTGATCTCTTCACCGTGTTGTTATTGTCGCTGCCGCTGCCGGCTATCTATCCCCTTGCTGTATTACATAGACTTATCTATGGTGCGATCGTGTACGTATACGACATGTACTGATACAGAGTTTGGAGTTGTGAATTCGGTCTTGTGTCCAGGTTGTCCAATCAGATCAGTTCTCCATTGGATCTCGATCAGGTCCAATCATGATTCCCAAGAAGTTGATATGATTGATTTTTATCACTATCACAGTGATCAGCATCAGCATTTTGTTGACAGCTAAGTACAATTTAAGTATAAGTACATTGATAATTGATCTTCTCTGGTTAACCTGACCCCGAAGCTGGTTCCTTATTTATCTGAAGCAGCTTGAGTGTCCATCCTTCATCAGTTAACTTTGGTTTCGGCACTCTTTCAAGGGGGTCAATCAGTCGCTCCTTTTCCTTTTCAAGCATCCTTCCTGCCCAAGTGTCGGTCGTTGCAGATTCTTCTGTCTCTCCCGGTCGCTTCCATACATCATCCACCGCAGCCCGCAACTCTCCTTCAAAATTGTTGAATTCCGCTTGAAGGAATATACCTTCTGAACGATGCTCTTGGGACAAATGGAGTAGATGTGGGGTGAGTCGGGTTATTTCACCTGCAAAACGTTAGTCAGAACAAAGGATTGCAGTAGATAGTTCTCACCCTTGGTCGTACTGCATTTATCAACAAGTTTTGTGAGGGATCTTAGGAGGTATTCTTCCTCGTCTACAGTTCCTTTTCTTCCGGAGCCTATTTTACGCTCCATTTTACGTTTCGTTTTCGAACTTTTTCTAGCGGATTGTCTGAGGTCGTGTTCACATTTCACATCAGGGTGCTTACTTGGACGCCTTCGAAGATACAGCAGACGGAGCAACAGTGTATCTTGTGAATGCGGTCGGTGCCATCGACACATCCGTCATAACATCGACATTATGCAGATTTGTATCCTCCGTTCCATAGAAAGCATCTGCACAAAGAGGATAATCAGCTCACTCTTCTCTATAGATTAATGACTAGAAAGGTGATACCAGGTTCCTCCAACTTTTTAATGCGAAGCTCAGCCAGGCGAGAGACCTGTTTCCGCAATTGGTCTTTCATCTCGCTTATGTCCTCCAAGATTTGATTGCAGCTTTCCAAAGCACCGGGGAGGACGATTTCGTCCAAAAGTTCAGGGACAGAGTAGAAGGTGATCTACAAGCAAGATAGGTCATTGCAAAGCGGAGTGTAGATGTAGACGTACTGCTCGTCGCGCCTCCGAGAATTCGTTGCCATGTACCAGAGATATTACGCCCTGGCGAGTATCTTTGGCATAGTCAAATAACACTCGAGCGGATTCTGAAAACCGTTTCTTCGCAAAAAGCTCCTCTGTTTTAATCCTCGCGTTAGTGTCGTCAAATATAAGATACTTTCATGATGAACAACATACCAGCGATACGGTATGCAGTCTCTTTGATCTCCTCATCAGGCATGTTCTCCTTCGCGGAAAGTTCAAAAAGCTCTTGCCATTCTAAAGCCCTTTCATGGGCAACAATCGCCTTGCGCACATCAGATGCTTCAATGAAGACTGAACCCAGTCAGGAATCAGGGACAGTTGATTTGAAGAAAAACTCACTCAAAGCGGCTTGTCGGAAATCCCGTCGTTCAAATAGCCATTCTCCGTACAACTTTAATACATTCTATCGTCCTCTGAATAAATTTTTCGTATATTTTCGAATACTGCAATGCTCACCTCATAATTATCTGTGCCTTTCCATATTTTAAGGGCCTCATCGTATAGTTGATGCCGTTCAACATAGGCAATAGCTTCTTGGAAATGCTCCTCCCCTAAAGAAACACTGTCAATAACAGTGATAGAAAACCAGAGGATTGATTACCTGCAAGGTTCAAGTTGGTTAGCGCTTTGGAATATCTGCGTAGATGATCGTCAATCCGGAAGCGTTGATAGAATTTCGACAGTGCGCGGAGTGCGCGGAGTTCGCGGAGGAAAGGGAGGTACTCCCTTGGATCCTATAACACATCAATTAGGCTTGAAGACTCGTAAAGTCGGTCATCCGGGATGGCGCACCTTTTGTGCGTGCTGTGCTACCATCAGCACGAGGGAAAAATCGTACATTCCAAGCGCAGTATCGAACAATCGATCCGCATCAACAAGGAATATGATATACTTCACGGCATCTTCAACGAGCTCTGGTTGAGATTCTGAAAAGAATTGGCATTGATCCACTTTAGGATTGACTGGGTATATTCACCTCGTAAGCGTAGCAGTAAGGCAAGACCTGATTCGTGATCCGGAGGCGATTTTACGACGTAGGCGGTTAGTATCGAGTTCACGTATTTGCTGATATCTTTCCTCTCCAACTCGAGGCGGAGGGCATCACAGACAGTTGCGATATCTCCACTCGGTAACTGGCTTCTCCTGGAATTACGCGTGGAATCGAAAACATATCAGTCATACCATTGACTTGAATCGAACTCACAACGCACCCGACACTGGTCAAGAACAGATTGACATAGTCTACATCGTCGATCTGCTCCACAAATGCTGCTACATTGCTCATGAAAGCATCTTTGTTGTGCTCCACGATAACGCTCAGATCAACGCGATGCTTCCGACAGGCCAAGAAAGCTTTGCGCCAGTTTCCCCTATCTCACAACGATGAGCGCGAGGGCATTAGCATAGGTCTAGGAACTAGCTTACGCATCGAGATCGCTTTCTAAAATCTTCATGACCATTGGCCGTGGATTGATAGTCTCGAGATTTCCGCGGGGCATCTGGAGTACGAGGCTCGTCGTACTCGGCACTGCTGTTACTATCCGTGAACCGCGTTCGACGCGCCGTTTTTCCCAGTTTCCCACTTCTGCATTTGATGGATTGGAGGGCCCATCTGCAGAGAGATCGGGTTCGTTGGCTGGAACAAGTAGCATGGAGGCAATTTTCTCCACGGGTGCGAAATACGCTTCGTGAGCAGTGGTTGTGTATATTACAAACCCAGATGCAACAGTGAATGAGTTGACATTCGTAGCGAGTACTTGTGTATTCGCATCGGAGCAGGCGGCGTAGAGTTTCCCTGAGATTGAGAGGCCAATGAATAACAAGAGTCCCCGAACATCGACACGAGTGAACCAGAAGCAAAATTCGGGGAATGCACAAAGTAGTGACGTCGGATCATTCGTTTGACTGACTAAGATAAGCATTATAATCAGAGAGTTTACGATGCCTGATATTACTTAATTGTGAAATTTGACACATACCTGCAAAGACGTCGCCGCCCGGGGCTTGCCAAGCGAACAGATCGTCTCCCCCACACGAAACGAGTCGTCCATTTCTCCCTGGCACCATGACACCAGCATGCTTTGGTTGCAGCGGGGCCTCGCTGGGAGCCAATGGGACCTCGAATATAATGACTTTATCACCCTCATCCCCACTGCTGCCTAAAATAGCTACAGCAACCTGTTCTTTACGAGCTGACAGGACGATCTGTCGCGATATCCATCCTTCGCCCGAGGAAAGATCTCCAGACCATAGAACGACGGGTTCCATTGGTTTGCCTCGACTTTGTGATAGACGCGTATGAAGATCCCAGATCGCAACATTCCCCTGTTCCCAGATTGCACCGAGAAGATCGTGTGAGTGCGAAAGAGCAACTTGAGCAGGAGGGCGCGAGAAGGAAGGTGTGGGTTGTGACTCTGTTTTGGAATGGCATGCAGATACAATTGATAACTGGTGCGATGACATTGGTGGGGGGACATTTTGTGTGCGGAAGAGCGTAAGCAAGACATTATCTGGGATGAAAAAAGGTCATCGTAAGTGGAAAGCTTGAAAAAAATGTGTTAGGGGATCACCGCCATCAACAACGCCAACGCAGCCAGTATCGTCAGCCCCTGCGCACGTCTCCCATGCGTATGTGCGCTGAATTACTTGATCTAACCAGTGTCCCAGCGTTAGTTGAATCCAGCTTGTTAATTTCGAAACATACTTGCGGTTGTCAAAACCAGAAGTATAGTTATCTCTGGATGCCAAGCGACAGCGGTAAATTTCCCTGATGGTCCAGGGGCGCGAATTTCTTGCTTCAGATACCTGTACAGATGTGAGAGAGTGTAACAAGAATCTTTCATCACGGATTATCATTCATCGCTTACCAATGATAGTTTCCTATTATCCACAACTGTACCACGTCGCCTTCCAACTGTTCTATCCAAACCGCAAGGACAGCAGAATCAGACGACCATGCGAGGAACTTGATCTTGTATTCTCCTCCCCGCCTTCTGAGCCCAAATTCACCATGTTTGAGACCGTTCCGCTCGAAAAACACTACTTCATGTTTTCCGTTTTGCCTGGAGTCATGGGGTCCCGATCGCACTTCCTTCTGTGTCCCGGCGATGAGACCACCACTCGGCTTCCATGCAACGCTCGCCTCCAGTCCTGAGAGAGTTTCAGAAGTGGATTGAAGACGTCCATCGTGTGTATATACTCGAAATATGCGTTGTCGGCTCGGTTGTGAAGCTGTTGTTGCGTTATTTGAAGGTTGGACGCGAGATGAGAGAGATGACACGACGAAATAGGTTCCGTCACCTCGCCAACTAATTCGAGGGAGTCCGTCATCGTTCGTCCCATCTTCTGATGAGCCTATTGGTGCACTTTCCTTCAGATGTGCTCTCCCGATCGATCCATGGAACTGGGTTTCTTTTGAACCCCAACCGACATTTATGGGAGTATCTATACAACAGACGGGTATGCACGTTCAGCCAATGAGGGGATACACAGGGGGTAAGATTGATGTTTGACTGGACACAAAGTGCATGGTAGAAAGCGACTTGCCTTCGCCGAAATCACTTGTCTCCAGTGGTGCTTCCGAAAGCACATCAAAAGTTGACGTCATGATAATGAGATTTCCCTCGCCTAGTGTCAATATATAGTCATGGCCGTGATGCCACATTTATAATCAACTAAGCCTACCAGTAATAAGAGTCAGGTATGAATCGTCGGGACTCCACTCTGCAGTTACGATGCCTGCATCTATACTTCCTTGAACCTCTGCCTCTCCCTGTGTGCACCACGTAAAATTCAAATCCCTTCCAAGTAGTTATATTATTACTCACTACAGCATTTCCCGAATCATCTAAATCCCAGCTAACAATATCTCCTCCCCGGACAATAAGCACGAGCTGGCTGAATTCCGCAAGAACTTTCAAAGAAATGACATCCGATTTTGGTGTGGAAAACATCCCGATAAAAGTCAAGTCTCCGGAAATTCCAGAGCCATTGTTTTCTCTTGAAGTTCGCCAGATAGTCGCCTCATCGCGAATATGGTCGAATGCAGCAGCAAAGATGACATCACGGTCAACATCGATGGCGGTAGCAGTGATACCTTGCGTGGTGGATGCACCAGCATCTACATTAGCATCAATACCGTTTAAAACGTCCAGAGACGATACGTCAAGCGCAGATAGAACAAGATTGCGCATAAGTCTTGAAAACTTGATCGTTCGGCTGGATGATCGCCAGTACTGAAACGGAAAGTGAAAGGAGAAGAAATCGGAACTCGGAAAAGATAACATTGACCCTAACCCTATTTCGATTCTACCTTTATGGTCACTGATGGTTGTCCAGAAAATCGACAACTCCAGCCATTTGAAGGTTTAGATGGGACCTTTACGAACGAAAGAATCTGCAGGCACTTCAAGTGGTGCAAGCGCCTCTTCACAGCACACGAAACAAAAGAAACATAGACCGTACCCAAAACATCCTCACCAAACCGAAGAAGATGCGGTTCTTGGAGTCCAGAAGTTAAAAGCCTCTCTACGACAAACTCGGAGACTCCTTGCAAAAGAAAGTCTTGCAGCCAATGTCCGCGTGGAAACAGAGCGTAGACAAAAAGCTCTAGAGGAAGATCTTGCTCGCGCGGAGGAGGCAAAAAGGGAACGGACTTTTGCTACGAGGTATCACAAGGTCAAATTCTTTGGTATGGCTGTGACCGTCTGGTTGGTTCTCATGGGTCTAATAAAAATATCTTTGCATTACTGTAGAACGCCAGAAAGTAGGGCGAAAAATCAAACAGGCAAAACGCGATTTACCCAATACCGAAGGCAAAGAGAAAAAGAAACTCGAGTGGAGGTTAACAGAGCTACGTATAGATCTGAATTACATCTTGGTAAATTTTAAACGGTGGCATTTTGCGTCCAAAATGCTCATCGTTGTTTCTTCGTCCTAGCACTTTCCTAAATCCAAAAAATACATATCACTTTTCCCACCCGAGGTTCGTAACGCTGATGGTAACCCGACACCATCCCCTTCCGAAAACAAACCCGATGATAATGACGATGAGCGCGCAAAAATCCGTGGATGGATCCGGGAACAAATGATCAACGGTGATCTGAGTGCTGAGCCAGAGATCGAGCTCAGCAATTCAGAGAACAAAGAAAAGTCCAAAGCCCCTTCGAAAGTGTTGCCAAGCAAATCCAAGTCAACGGATAATATAAACCTTTCGCCACGGAAGAAACAGAAGATGAAGGATCCAGAAAAATCAGAGAAGGATATGGACGTTGCTGGTGACGATTTCTTCGGTAACGACTCGGAAAGTGATGGCGACAATGCATCCGAGCATTCGAAGGTGCCTGACTCAGACGATGTATAATCGAATCCAACGGAATGCCAGGTGAGCTTGGAGCTACTTCTCATTCTATACAGATCAACATCATCACATTCTAAAGGCATTCGTTTTTGTAGATATGATGTGATTGCTAAATGTTTCACATTGCCACGCCGCGCCACTATACCCATCACGTTGGTTTCACTTCGATTAGAAGTTCTATCATATAGCATATGAGACCCCTGATACTGATTAGATTCACTGCGATTATCATCGAATCTCAAGTGGAAAAAGGAAGTGGAATACAGACTATACTCGAGTTGTACAATTACACTCATCCTACGTCATACGTTAACCGCCAACTTATCCAAAATCGCCTCTAGCACCGTATTACCCCCAAGCCTTGCCACTTCTGTCCGCGCTTGTCTTTCGAGAGTGTGCATCACCGCTAGGGTATAGTCAAACGAATGGGTGGTGTTCCGAAGGTATGAGATAGTATGATGCTTCAGGGTTGGAGTTTGGGGCCGTTTGTGGAGGACGTCTGGCACAGGTGTGAATACAAGCTATCCCAGCAGCAAGATTAAAAGAAAATGCGTACTCAGTATCTGCCGGTTTTCTGGCTTTTCAAGGATACCGTGCACGATAGGGAACGAGAACTTCCCCTCTGAAAGGTCTTCCGCAAAGCCTTTGTTTTCGGCATACTTGGGGGTTAAACATCATAATGAGCCCACCTGCAACTCACATAACGAGTAAGATATACCTGATTGCTTTGGAGATTCATGTAGTCGTCCCTAATCTGAAAGAATATACCTATGAGATCGGTTAAAGGTATGTAATCCCTGCGTATATCGTAGCATAAGTGAGAAGATCGGCTATATGAAATCGATATATCTTACACCATCGTATTAGTTGTTGCACAGGCCATCATCAGTTTGACTGCGATGCGGAGAAGGCCTCCTGTCTCTGAGGCACCATCAATATCTATCCTTCATAGAGATGAAGAGGAACCTACTGTCTTTGACCATACCAATATACTCGTCTTCTGTTGGACAGCGCAGGCAATCACGCCAAAGGATATCAAGCCCTTGTCCGCGATGCAAAGCTAATAATTCTTCTGTGACACGTAAGGAATAAGGTCTGAGGGATAATATTTAGCAGGCGCAGAACTCACCAGTGACCACCAAGTCCAAATCATGGTCAGGTATCAGGCGCTCAGGCAGCTCTGCCTTTTCGCAAAGAGTTGTACTTGAGCCACTGTCGGAGCTTCCCGAAGATGCTCTAGAGTGACTCCGCGTGGAGGGGCGAAGACTTGCAAGTTCATGATATGCGATGAAATAAACGTAGTTAGCGGTATTGATGGTTTGTGGGATCCCATATATCTTGTGCGCAACTACCAGAGCAATTAGTTTATGTCTATACACTATATCTTGAATTGCGTAGCTACCTGGTATGCCTCTGCGCAGATGGGAGTCATCCTCGATATCATCCAAGCTGGGATAAATAAATACACCATTGATCCAGCAAATATGCGGGGCTTACAGGAGACTCGCGTTATGGAGTAGACCTACAACGCGGATGATGACGTCTAGCTTGTCCTTGGGAACGTTCAGCCATTGATTGAAAGCCTCAATAAGTCTTCCGCGAATTTCTTTGCCAGGGTTGGAGGCAATGTAAGTAAAAGGCTCAAGTATAGCCTGGAGTGAACGCCACGGTACCCTGAGTGACACATAACTTGCATAGAAAACTAATAAACACGTACATTCTGGTGTTCTGCAGACCAAGACATGCTTGGGCAAGGCATAGTTGAAAGAAGATCGTCATATTTCGAGACGTCCATTGCTGATTACTCGTAATCCGGAGAGGAGAGGGGATAGGATGCCATGTTTTATATACGATGACATCTCAGCTTGATCCAAAGAAGGGCAAGAGCGCGTTCATAACAAGGGACTCATGACCGCCTGCATTCTCTGCCGCCAAGCACCCACAAATTGAAGCGGGTGAGACAACGCTGGAATTCGAAGGTCCAATCTTCATAACGCGCCGGAAATTGCTCGCTCATCCCGATGGAGGCAAGTGCGCGTTGGCTATGGCTTACGCACGATACGACATGTATTAATAGATCAGGTATAAACGCTGAGGTGGAGTTGTGAACTATGACCGTCATTATGATCGACTTGAGTTCCCAGACCTACCTTATCATTGGTTGCGCTCGTGAACAGATTCAAAACTCTAATGGTTATCGGCAACTCCCTCTTCCAAGCGACATGTCTTGAAGTACGCGCTAGCTATTCTGTCGAACACTTATCCTAAGTTGTATGTTTCACCGAAGTAGTGGCGTGTGTATGTTGTGTATATGCCATCAAGACTTGTAAAAGTTTTGAAAGATGTTGCCGCCGAGATGATCGGTGAAATCTTCAACCCCACGCTCCTCGATCGAGGTACCTGAGAATACGCGAATGATCGAAACAGGGATATGAACCTTAAAGGCAATGACGAGTTCACAAAGTTGACTGTACTTTTACAGGAATACATAAGTAAGCTGAGGATCGTAAGGTCATTGAGAGAAGTTGTTGAAGAGAAGAGCTCAAAACGCTAGCGCTGATATTCAAGCGCCAACTGATTGACAATAATGAACTTTAACCTTCTCGGGCTTTGCCACGGTGCAAGCTGTCGTCCTATCAACGCCACTTCCGAGTCGTCTTCCTACCCTGTTACTGACCTAACTTACTAGTAAGTTAAGTTATGTCGCACATAAGCTGATGTAACTTGACGCATACTTACTGCGAGGGCTCCCCGAGCATCTGGCATGAAGCTAACTGACGGAAAAGTACATTTGCTTGCCGTAAAAACTCGAAAAGGTCACAGGGTCTGAAGGGTTTTTTAATCTGTTTATTTCACCAGGTACTTCGTAGCTCCGACATGTACGATCACAACAAAGATAACAAACGAAAGCCTAGAGATACATCGATCCAAGATTCTATCGCCAAAAATACAGGGTGCAAAGCTCTATTAAGATACCGAATAAAATATTCGACGGGGGAAATGCGAAGCTCCAGTGGACTGTCCGAGATTAAGCATCGGTGAAAGTATTGAGGGAAAGGGGGCCAATGAATTCTATCCTGGTCTGCATCTAGCTAGACGGGGGATGAATCGCTGAGAATGAAGTTGAAGATACAGGGTGCCGAATGGATGGGTTTTGCCAGTTGCAAAGAGGGGAACATCGAGGATGAGGTGGCGCGATTGAAATCCGGGGGGGAGAATATAACCAGAGGGATATTGGTTTATTCTCTAGATGCAGCCGAAGCGACAGATTCTGGCCTCGACGTCCTCGATTTCGGGTGTAGATGCAGGTTGAACCACCTCGCGCTGTGAGAGAAATGGTTTAATGTCTATCGTAATCGATGGTGGAAGAAAAACTCACAGCAAGAACCTCAGTGTCGAATTGAGGAATGCTAAGCTCCTTAACAATAGAAACGGGTGACGCCGATGCTAAAAGAGAGGAAAGTCAGCTCTATACCACTATAATGCGGAAGACAAAAAACATACCAAGGGCGGCAAAGATGGCGATGAAATAGATGGCGGAGAATTTAGCGAACATGTTTATTTGGTTTTGAGAAGGAATGTTATTATTCTGGGGGCTTTGGATGCGGAAGGAGCTGGACAGAGGATGCTTAGAATGGACAGAACAATAAGAGCGGAAAACACAAAAGAGCTCGGTTGTTGACTCACCTCTAGCGACCCACTCCGACGCCTTTATACTACATTGCTCAGAAATATTCCCTCACTGCTGCGTGGACGTCCTTTCAGTCTGCCAAACCTGGTCGACTAGAAAGCAGCGGCCGCATTTGGAGAGTACCTTCAAACCGGATTTGGGAGCTACTTTGTATCGGAGTAACTTCTTCGGTGATAAAGGGAGCTACAAGCGTGGGCAGGCGTACCATGAGTTAGCATCGAGTTTACAGGATGGGAAAGCCGCAACGGATTTGGATGGCTCATTGTGGTTCATTGCCAACTTCGCGCGGAAGCAGAGTGAACTACAATACCTTCCTTTCTGGGAACAAGGACATTGTATAGCAACCGGACCGCCAGCGTTTTTAACTTTTGCCTTGCATTCAAGTTTTCTCGACTGGCCTGCTATTTTGCCAATGTCACTGATCCGCCTCGAGTGCCTGGTGCCAGTAAGGTCTATTTCAACTCGATACTCGTGTGGTACGTATTCTACACAGTGGGTTTGCAGTGGGTATGCACTATTCTTAGGTTCCATGCTGGGCATGTTCAATCCATCAGCAGAGAAGTTTCACATTTGCATGTTCTTGAACTTGTATAAACTTACCATAATCCAATGACGAATATGCATGATGTGGCAGATGTGCATACAATTCGAAGACAATACTCCTCAAAACATAATGCGAAATCTAATTTCACCCAGAGCAATATCAATGGTTATTGGGCTCTCGACAATGGATCCCCTTCAGTCCGACATGCAGGCCACATCCAGCAATACGACCATCCGTATACAACAAACACAGTGACAATTGCTGAATTTCTATTTTATTATCAATGTACGATACAACCAATATCAAAACCTGGTATAATGTCACAGGACAAGCACGGATATAAACGAGCGGAAGAGCCCCAAATTCAAGAATCCAGGATTCTTCGAATAAGTGCTCGAAATCACAAAAAAAAGACTTAAGATATCAATGAACGACGGTTCGCGTGAAATGGGCGCGAAAGAGGATCTTTGGACTTGATTCAGCGGGCGTAGGTTTCGACGCAGCTGACAAACTTACAGAGTTCAATACGAGGAAAGTTGACGTCCGTGACGCACTGTGGACACCATTAAATGCATCCAAATCGGCAGATGCGGGCATCCAGATTTTGCTCAATCTCGACACCCCCCTCCTTTATTGGGACGGGAGAAGCAGCAGCGTATAGAGATGATGCTGCGGGCATGTCAGATGGCCGATTTACACAGTAATGGTCAGAAGAACATACACGCCAGAACAAAGACGAGCACAGCGCGCATGGTGGATAAGTATGCCAACATTATTGGTTTGGAGTCCTGCTCGGGTGATTGGATCTGACTTGTATGCACTAACAGAGTAGAGAAACCTCGTCCTTATAACTCAGCGCAGTTTTTATCACACCCTCACTTTCAAAATCACAATCTACATCTGAAAAGCTACCCGAGTGAGTAGCTGTTACTTACCGCTCCATTTAGCTTAGGCTCGAGAAGCTCGTTACCTTTTGAACAACGGCGACAGTAAAAGATCCCGTGTCACACTAAGATGAGATATCGACTGGGCCGCACCAAACAAATGTTTTGATAAGATATGATTACATTTGTGTGAAGTCTACTGATAGTGATTGTGATATGCAGTCCCCATTGCAATCAAGTCTTCTACTAAGTTATCTAAACAGAGAAGTTGTGTTGGTCCATAGTGACCATCGCGTATATTGTCAATACGTTGACAAGCTAAGTTGAATATTGGGCGATATTCTGCTGTTGAAAAATCTTTTTGACGCCCCGCCTTGAGAGAGTCGAGCGCCCATCTTGCAATGGTGACTGAGAAAGCGATGAGTTTGTCTAGATCAGCGCCTTGAGAAGGGAATGAGCGATATAGTTTTCCTGTCGGTGGCCATACAGCTTCGACGATAATTGTCGCCAGTGCCGGATGGCTGAAAAATCCCCTAAATAGCTCGCCTGTTTGAATCTATTAAATTGATTTTAGCATGCCACAAAAATAAATAAAAACAAATTCCCTACTGTTGTTAAAGCGTCAGTGAAGTTCCAATCGACGAATAACTCATTTATATGTTGCTCCCAAAAAGCCCCGACGTCGCCGTGTTGACCGAGCGCTGGACGAAGGTGGTACGCATCTTTGATCGTGAGCTGTGCGATTTGCTTGAACGTCGATGTAAGATTGTTGAGTATGTATTTTGCGTATTGTTTGAATGCTTTTTGTTCGCGTTCATTACCGAGCCATTCCGCTAAATTATTTTTAATATTTTTAAACATTCGCAAGAACAAGATACTTACGTCCACATACATGATGTTTTTCCGCTAGCTGTGATGCGAGCGAGGTGATGAAAGATCGGGCGCCCTCCGATGAGCGCATTGGATGCGCGACAAAATAAAGAGAGAGTTCTTCTTCGGCGTCTTCTCTGATCTTCCGGGCCACCACATCTGAGA